>APFE031003236.1:0-73816 GCA_000404065.3 Pinus taeda | reverse complement strand
AGTACCAGACAAAGATAGAACTAATGAGAAAACTGGTGGAACTCAAGCAGAGTTAACTACTAGGCCTCTTGTATAGTGTTGTGGATGTGGAGTCCCACATTATCTCAAAAAATACCCACACCACAAGGGAGTTGACCAGATTTCACAAACACAAGAAGCCTCCATGGTAGGAGAAATAGAAAGGAGCCTCCCTAAAATTAATGCCGCTTTGGAAGATCATTAGGCAGAATTTTAGCCAACAATGATTGAATTTGAAGGTAAACTTTTTGACCGAACTGTATCTATTTTGATTGATCTTGGGGATACATTGAGTTATATTAGCCCCAAGATTATGGAAGAATGTAAACTACAAGTAGTAAAGTTTAAAAATCTAGGGTTAGTACAACTAGCCATAGGAGTTAGAAGAAGAGTTTTCACCAAAGTCAATAACTGTCCTCTAGAATTAGCTAACCAGTCCATTATGACAGATTTGAATGTGTTACCCTTAGGGTCATACGACATCATTATATGCATTCATTGGCTAGAAAAACATTGGTCCCTTATTAACTATAAGACCAAAACCATTAATTTTTGAAATGAGCAAGGGAAAGACAAGAGATGCAAGGTATTCATAAATGTTTGCAAATATGACTTGTAACAACTTCCCAATTAGCAAAATGCATCAACAAGGGTTTCCAAATTTATGCCATACAAGTAGGTTATTTTGACTCTAAAGAGAAATATACTACTTTAGAAAATATATCAGTGATACTAAATTTTCGGGATGTTTTTCCTGAAGAGGTCTACCCCCAAAACGTGACATAGACTTTACCACTGAGTTAATTATGTGGGCTACCCTAGTTTCCAGAGCCCCTTACCATATGAGTTTCCGAGAGCTAATAGAGCTGAAAATGCAAATATATGAGTTGTTAGATAAAAATTATATATGGCCCAGTGTATCCCCTTAGGGAGCTCCAGTACTTTTCGTCAAGAAAAAAGATGGAACATTACGAATGTGTGTGGATTATCGTCAGTTAAATAAATTGACTATCAAGAATAAAGACCCCCTACCTCATATATATGAGTTATTTTATCAGGTAAAGGGTGAAACCGTACTCTCTAAAATTGACATCGGATCAAGCTATCATGAGATCCAAATAAAGGAGGAAAATATAACAAAAACAACATTTAGAACTCAATATGGAAATTATGAGTTTGTGGTGCTACCCTTTGGGCTAACTAATGCCCCTGCAACTATCATGTGTCTCATGAATAACATATTTTATGAATACTTAGACAAATTTGTGCTAATCTTCATTGATGAGATACTGATCTACTCCAGAAGCATGGAAGAACACAAGGATCATCTCCAAATTTTTCTTCAAATCCTAAGAGAACACTAGTTGTATGCCAAGTACAACAAGTGTGACTTCTTTAAGGAACAAATCTAATACTTAGGACATCTTATCACCAAGGATAGGATCACAGTTGATCCAGAGAAAATAAGAACTATCATGGAGTGGCCAGTACCGAAATATGTGGAGGACATAAAATCATTCATGGGCCTAGCGGGATATTATAGGCGATTTGTGGAAGGTTTTTCTAGGGTGGCATACCCTATTACCTCTCTACAAAAGACAGGAAAGGACTTTTGATGGACCCCTGACTTCCAGAGGAGCTTTGATTAACTTAAACATCTACTCACCAAGGCCCTATTTTGAGTATTGTTGATCTTAAAAAAGAATACGTAGTTTGTACAGATGCTAGCAAAGAAGGTGTAGGTGGAATATTAATCCAAGAAGGTAGGGTTGTAGCCTATGAGTCAAGGAGCTTAAAGAATATGAACAGAAATATTCTACTTATGATTTGGAATTAACAATAGTTATTCATGCCTTGAAAATGTGGTGACACTAGTTATTAGGCAGGAAATTTCTGTTATTAACAGATCATCATAGTCTGACAAACTACTTCAAACAACCCACTCTAAATGCTAGGCAAGCCCATTAGGCTGACTTACTAAGAAAATTTGACTTTGAAGTCAGACATTTGAAGGGAAAAGAAAACAAGGTTGTAGATGCTTTAAGTCGAAAGTTGAATTTCTTATATGAAATTTATTTTAGTGAATCTCGAACTACCTTTTATGAGTAGATTCGTGAAACAACCATGGAAGATTTAGTTTATAAACATTTATGGCAGCAAGCAAAAATTGAAAACATTCATGAACAAAAATTGGGATATGAGGTCAATCCAAATGAAATATTGATCTATATGAAGAGGTTATATGTACCTAACCAAAAATTGCTTAAAAATTCAATCTTAGACGAATATCATAAAAGTCCTTATGCAAGGCACCCAGGATACTAGAAAATGATTTTTGCCCTTAGAAAAGAATTTTCGGGCCTGGTATGAAGAAAGAAGTAGCCGAATATTTAGGATGTTGTCTGGAATTCTAGTAGGTAAATGCAGAACACCAACGCCCAGTAGGGTTGCTCCACCCACTACCGATTTCTGAATGGAAGTGGGAAACAATATCTATTGATATCATCACCAGACTGCCTAAGTAAAAAAGGCTAAATGACTATGTCATGGTAGCGGTAGATAAATTGAGCAAATATGCTCATTTCATACCAGTTCAATCAACTTACAAAGAACTACAAATTGCAAACATTTTTATGTAAAATATTTTTAAGTTACATGGTATAACCAAAATGGTCATCTCCGACCGGGATGTGAAATTTACATCAGACTTTTGGAAGTCCCTTTTTGAGGGATTAGGCACACAACTACACTTCAGTACTGCATACCATCCTCAAACGGATGGACAGACGAAAAGAGTAAATCAAGTAGTCAAAGACATGTTACAAACCTACGTAATGCAATAGCCTTATAAGTGGGAGGATTACCTGCACTTAGTGAAATTTTCTTACAACAATAGGTATATTACAGCTTTATAGATGAGTCCCTTTGAAGTGTTAGATGGATGAAAGTGCATGATGCATTTGAGTTGGAGTGGCCCGAAAGACAAACTAATGATAATTCCAGATATGATAGAGGAGATGGAAAATATGGTAAAAATGGTGCGAAGCAATTTAAAGGCTACTTAGGACCCGAAAAATATTTTTTTTGATCAGAAGAGGAGCTTCCGAGAATTTCAAGTAGGAGAACACATTTACATTTGGGTACGACCCAAGAAAAGCACAGTGCAGTGGACTAGATGTGGTAAATTAGCACCTCGGTTTTGCGGGCCTTTCTAGATTCTAGCTTGAATTGGGACAGTGGCTTACCAGCTTGATTTACCTAGCCATATTCTTGTACATAATGCCTTTCATGTTTCCTTACTTAAGAAATACATTTATGATGCTAATCACATAATCAATTGGCAGAATATATAGGTAAAGTATAATATAGACATTTTACTTATATTTGGATGTTTTTCTTTGTTTAAAAAAGAAAAGAAAAAAGGTTGATTGACAAACTAAAGTATTTTATTTCTTTGTATAGGTTAAACCGGAAGGCGAATTCCTAGTTGAGCCTCTGAGTATACTCAATCGGAGAGAAGCAATGCTGCGGAAATGAGTTATCACCGAGGTTAAAATACAGGGGTAGCACTATGGGCTAGAAGAGGCCACCTGGGAAGGTGAGCAAGTTATGAAGGAAACCTTTCCGGAATTATTCTCAAGAGGAAAACATCGGGACGATGTTACATCTTATGGGGGGAAGATGTGATATCCCCAAATTATGTAAATATTTTAATTACTTCAAACTAAAAAAATTGATATTATTTTAAATATGGATTTATTTTTGAAAACTCTTATGCATGAGTGAATTATAGTTACTTGTAAATACTGTTTTACTTACTAAGTGGTTAAGAAAACAGTTATTGGCCTAACTAATTCTTGAGTATTTACTCAAAGAAGGATCAAGAGGATTGGGTATCTGAGATCAAAAAAGAAAGAAAAAGAAGAAAGGTATGTGCTAAAATGTTAGATAGAGTTCTGATGCTACGTCTGGTTTGGACCAAATAGGCATCAGAGATATTTAAGATCTCATCCAAGAGATAGTAAGAAAAGTTGTTCGGTACAGGAACAACTTGGGGGGAGACTACCGCGAGAGTAGTCTCAAGGTTGGGAGGCATATTATTGAGCATCAAGTCTAAGCTATAGGAAAAATATGGAAGTGCATTGTGAATCAGATAAGTAAAATTATCCTACAGATAAATCTAGAATAATCAGTTATGTATTTTATGAAAGTATTTATGTGTTTAAGGCTATTAATAGGAAGAAAGCACAAAAACTACGCAGAAGTTAAATATACAAGAAACCTGTAATAGACTATAGAACATGTCAAATAGCCAAAGAACAAGCAGACTAACATACACAGATGTGTATTGAATGACAGACAAGTAGAATGTTAAATTAAAAATATGGAATAGGTATAGAATAAAAGGAAGAACTTCATAAAAGATTATTAAAAATCAGATAACAAAATTGTATACTAGCCTTAAGCGAAAAAAGAACAAGCATTAACAGTCTTTAGTTATCCTATTAGTGTTATTGATAATTTTTCTGTGATAATGAAAGCCATGCTATAACCAAGAACTTAGCATATCAAGTTTATGTTGATTCCGAATCATTCTAACTATAATTAATAATATAACAATTTCAAGATAAAATAAGGGAAAAGACCCTCACAGTAAGATAAACTTTATGTATCATTAATGTACCAAACCGCAAGTGAAACTCTAGAATAATTTTAGATAACAACATAACAAAGCATTATAATCTCATAAGTTAACCTCATATAACTGAATTTGGGTAATACAATAGGACCCAAGAGATATTGTTCAATCCTGTAAGCATCCGAACATTCCCAATTTGGACAAGTATCAAACTCCAAAGGCATGACATACATTATTCTAAAAAGAAGAAAATACATATTATATATAAGCCACAATAGGCAAACATAACAAACAATAAGTTACAGCCTAAGCAAACAAAGGCTTAAAACACTATATTATCTTGTAAATTCCCCGAAGGGTTTAAACTACAAACATCACAACTAAAAATTCTTGTATATATTAAAATCCAAAATCAATCCATAGTTTGGCTATAGATTTTAGCCTCACAGGCTGGGCTGGTTTCGAAAAGAAACCAGCTAGCCTCGGCCTCGCCTCATATGCCCAAAAGTCAAGACATACACCGTCAAGGGTGGATAAACCTCGATACAATTAAAAGAGACAGAACTGGACATGTATGCTTAAAACTATTACAAATCCCTACGACGATGAAATTCATCCGTAATAAAACTCTTAACTAGATCAAATACCCAAAAAAGGGATTGAGCTTCTAGTTTGAAGTCGAGCGAGATGGATAAGAGCTCCATCGACCCTTCACTTGGGAGTCTGCTCTACCTGCAAACCATACCTCCCAACCAAGAGGGAAACATAGGTTAAACTTTGTATACATAAAACCATAAGCATACAAATAACTGAAGTTGTAATGCAGTTTGAAACCTATACCTTTGGTAGGCTCGTGGCACTGTTGTTTCACTGAACGAAGAGTTATCTGAAAACTGACAAAGTAATAGCATAGACCACCATAGTAGGGAAGGAGAGCCTTGGCATTCGGCGACTGTAACACTTGGCCAAGGAACAACAATAAAGACACACCAAACCCTCTTACGGAGCAGGACGAAGACTACCATCAGAGGGGAGAAACAATGACCCAAAACTACCGAGCCATCAGAAGCAGAAGGACCCGAGTATCTTACCAACCATCAAATCGAGATCAAGGTTTAAGGATCATAGATAGGGTCTAGAATCCCATAACTCCAAAGGCACTCCATAGCATTGCAGAATCTAGTAGTCCAAACCTTTTCCCTTGGGCGCCACAACAGTGGGAGTAACTTCAGCAATTAGTGAGACCAAGTGGTGGGAAAGTGCAGTATCAAGTGTCAAGTTAAAGCTTAAGAAAATATCATGTAAACCCTCAACCTTAGGTGATATCACGAGTTGATCCCAAGTGTATTTAAAACAAATGTAATTCGCAGTACTAACAAATCCCGAGAATGTATGTGGACTATCGAAATAATCTTAGAAGCCTTTGAGAAAAGAGAACGACTTTAAAGTGAGGTTATAACCACGATGTAAATATTAACATAACAATACTAATGTTATAACAATGACATAAAATTCCAATGATACATGAATGTTTATTATTCGAACTAAATGGATAGTTGAATATTTACTATGCACTAATAGTTGGAAGGAAAGTAAAGTTTATTTTTTTATTTTTTTGTATGTATAATATGTTTAAATTATGAGGATTTCATGAACAACCAATCCTACATATTGTTATTGTAACATTATTCCAAGCATTTAAGCAAACTTTAATGACATTAAAACTGAACCAAATTTATTAATAAAAAAAACAACTTAAATTCAATTATTAAAAATTATTTAAGATAAATATTCATTAATATTTTATATTTATAATAATATTCATTCAAAAAATTGACTTTTTTAAAAAATATATATAAAACCACGAGAGTGCCTCATCCTTTTACATTTTTCCATCTTTTCATGGGTGATATATTATTTTAAGTAAATATTTTTTAATATATTAATATTTTTCATTTTAACTTCCGTTTAGAAAACAACAACAATTTGAATTAGAAATATCATTAAAAAAATTAATTGAAAAATGTAAAAAAAATAAAATAAAAATAAATAAAAAAAAATTATAATTAATTAAAAATTCCTTTTCTGTTTAAAATTTTGATTTTGATAACATTATATTAAATTGATAAAATTATTATGTGTGCATTTCGATATTAATACATATGGATAGTATGAAACATATCCCATCTTCATTACTATTGAACTAAAAAAATGATTTTAATTATATATATAATATATATATATATATATTTATTATATATGGCATTTCTATATTTAATAGAAATGGATAGTATGAACATATCCCATTGTTAAGATAGTATTGATACTTAAGTTGTTTTTGTTAAGATAGTATTGATACTTAAGGTTATCTATATTAACTTGTTTTTCAAAAAGACTTAAACCTCTTTTTTCTTTTAGGTATTCAATCGGCTTATATATTGAGACATTTTAATGCTTTCTGACTTCTAGAACATTGATATTGGAACATCATCACATATTAAAAAAATCATTCTTTACTGAAACTTTAACAATGGTTTATAAGATATCAAGTTTATTTTCAATTATTTGGAAAAATGAAAATTTGATTTTTAAATATATTAATATTAATTTATAATATATATATATTTCACTACGGGTGTACTATATTTATGTTAGTTGGTCCAAGGATCATCTAAGATCGAACAACGTTTAGAAGTGGATCTACCGGAAGGGGGGTCACACCTCTCGATTTATTAACTTGACCCTAAAAATTTTTGGGTTTCAACCTTGTAACCTCCAATTAACGAACCTCCCATTAACGATGCCTCGACTTAACTGATTAAGATAACCCTTATGACTATCTATAATTATGTTAATAAAGTTGTATTTGGAAATAGTATTCTCATTTTATGTACAGAGTAATTGCTAATAATGAACAAAGTCATTAAAATAAAGCCCGAAGGATATACGGTATCTTAAAAATATTAATGGTAATAATGAACAGAGTCATCGGTAATAAAGCACGGGATATGAGGTATCTTGAAGATATTAAGGGTTCAAGTTACCTTTTGCGTCCAGAAGTAGGAGTTAAAAAGTATTTATAATGGTTAAAGAGTTTGAATATAATGGAACCGGTTAATGAGTTATCTTGATATTTATTGAAATTTTGTGGTGGGAAATTTAGAATATATTATTTTAGATTATATATTTTTTAAATAATTATAATGTAATATTAAGTTTATTAAAAAATAATTAATAAAAGTTATATAGTAATAAGTAATGGTTAAGTTAGATATAGTTTAATTAAATTAAAAACTAATAAATATAAAGTTTATAATATAAATTTAAACAATTAAATAAACATTTTATTGTTGATATTATCACTAAATTAAAAATTCTATTAATTAATATTGTTATATTAATATTATACACACTTAATAATATGTGTGTTTTTTTGTTAATGTATATATTTTTTATAATTAAAATTTGCTGAAATGTATTTTAATATAATAATTAAGTGGTTCTTAAATTGAAAAAATAGGAGAAAAAATTAAAGTCAAGGAAAATGAATAATTAGGAAAAAAAAAAGTTAAATAAAACTAAAACAAAAAATTAGTAACTAATAAAAATGGAAGTTATAAAACAATCCATACTAAGACCTCAACCAATCATCTTAAGTCGTTAATAATGAAAATTTATATAATACTAAAAAATACACATTTAAATTATTTCTTCTGTTAAACTATAGATAAATTGCATAAATTTTTTGAATAAAACAATCTATAACATAATCAAACAAAATGAATATGAATAAATACCATACCGGAAATATAATAATTAATTGAGGAAAATAAATAATAATTATGTCTTTAAATAACTTTATTATTCAATAATAAAAAAAATTTGACTATATATAAATAAAAACTATATATATATATAACTATGTAATCAACATTTATTATATAGCAAAACTATGTAATCAACCTTTATTATAAACAAAACTTGAAAATATACCATTTGTTGGCGAGCAACATTTATTATAGATCACGTCTGGAAACAAACTTCAGCTAGACCATCGACCTTTAAACCTAAGTTGTTAAACCCATTTACTACCACGCATTAACATTAAGACGTAAGTATATAAAGACATTTGATACCAGGGACAAGATTCCATATCACTAACCTCCCAGTTAAAATTCAAACATCTATACAATATATTTGTAACTTCCTTAATTCTTAGTGTCGTTGCGAGGTAGATGGATCTAGGAAAGTGTCACCTTGTCTTTTATTAATGCGTGGGCAGTGTAGTTCACTGGTTAGAATTTGTATTTTGTATTTGCTTAAATTTAACAGGTGATATATATTGACCTCACTTATTAATGGATGTATTTTGTATTTTGTATTTGCTTAAAATTAACAAGTGATATATATTGATCTCGTTTATTGATGGTAGATAGCCTAATATATATTGATAGCCAATTATAAATGTCAATGTAAAATGAATATATTTAATGCTATTCATACATCTCAATGTGGAGAGATGGAAGTTATCATATTTGTGTGTTCCCTATAGAGACAATATATTTTTTTCCATTCTAATTATTAATTTTGAATATATTAAACAAATCAAAATATAAAAAATTAGTTTATAGTTAATCATGTTTTCAAAATTACTAGGAAACTAGTTATAAGTAAAAAGGTTTGAATTTGAGAATTCAAAATGCACAAGTGTTTAGGGAACTAGTCTACATCCATCTTAACCTCAGATCTATCAAGTGTCGAGAGAGATCAAATCTCTTCAGGAGCAAACCACTTTATTGAGTGCAAAACTTGAGGAAAGATTTGCACTCGAGAGATTTGATCCCTCTCAGCGCTCAATAGATCCAGGTTAAGATGGGTCTAGGCTGGTTATATAATATCTATATTTGTATCTTTGTGTCTTTTTCTTATTTCCTCTCTCTATCTCAACCCCAAACATACACAAACATTCTCTCCCTCCCTCTTCCTCTCCCTCTCTCTCTCTTCCTCTTCTCTCACTCTTCCTCTCCTCCTTCTCTCACTTTCTTTCTCCTCTATCTCTTCCCTCCTGCTCTCCTCTCTCCCTCACTCTCTATCTTGTCACTCCCACTCTCTCTCCACCTTTCTCGCTATATACCTTTCTTCTTCCCTCCCTCTCTCTCCCCCTCCAACTCCACCTCTCCCTCTCTTGCCTTCTTTCTCTTGAGTCCTCTCTCTTCCTTCCTCTCTCCCCCATTCTCTCCCACCTCCATCTATCTCTGACGCCCCTTCCCAAGTCTCTCTCTCTCTTCCTTCCAACTCTATCAGTATCTCCCTCCCTCTCTTGTTCTCTCTCTCTGATCCATCTCTATGTCTTCATATCTCTCTCTTCCCCTTCTCTCCTTATCTCTATCTAATCCTCTTCTTTCCACTCCTCGCTCCCTCAATCTCTCTCCATCTACCCCTTATCACTCCCTCTCTCTCTCTCTCTAATGATACCTCCTTATGTATTTGTTCTTTCCTCCCTATCTCTCCCCCTCCATATCCATCTTTGTATCCCTACCTCTCTCTTTCTCTATTTCCCCTTCTCTGTCTCTTCATTCCTCTCTCTCTCCCCATCACACACTTTGTCTCTCTTTCTTTCTCTTTCTCTTACCTCTAGTTCTGTCGTTATCTTCTCCACTCTCCCTCTCCAGCCCCTCTTAATTTTGATCCCATTGTATCTTGTTTAAAAAGTGTCTAAATTAAAATAACTCAATTGGTTGTAAAATATTAAACATATATTTTGGATCAAGCATGTCAAAGGAAATATAATAATGAAATACTTCAAAGAACCATGCACTATCTTTCCTCTATTATTGTTAGTCACTTTTCTTGCTCTCATCCCTTGGATCCTTAGTTACTATGGATCTATGCTCGTTCTTAACAATATTATTTATGTTATATAAATTCCACATATTTATTTATAAAAGTATTCTCATTTTAATTTTATTAAAACCTTGATTTAATTTCTATGAGAATATATTTTTAATAGTGGTGGGGATAAAGGGTTTAGATATATCTCAAAAGTAATTATAACATTTTTCCTTTTGTATCTAGTTTAACAAATGGTATAGAATTAATTAAATTAAAATATTTATAAAATATTTTGATTGTCAAATAAGTTATGGCTTCTAGGTGTGTGGTATTGATAAGCCATGATTGGCCCATGGTATTGTAACAAAGTCTATTTACAAGTTAATAATATCCATGGTAAAGTGGGGGTGAATATACATGGTTAAAAATCTTGTCATATTGTTATAAAATATTTTAATTGTGAAATAAGTTATAATTTTTGGGCATGTGGTATTGATAATCCATGGTATATATTGTAACAAATCTTATTTACAAGTTAACAATATCCATGAGAAAGTGAGAGTGAATATCCATGGTTAAGAATCTTGTCATATTGTTATACCAGCTTCACTTAGATCCATGTAAGACCAGATCTATCATTCCCCGAGAGGGATCAAATCCCTCAAGGTGCAAACGAGAGGGATCAAATCCCTCAAGGTGCAAACCTTCTTTTTGGAGTGTAGAACTTGAGGGAATGTTTGCACCTTGAGGGATTTGATCCTTACTAGCCCATGATAGAGGTGCAAACCTTATTTTTGGAGTGTAGAACTTGAGGAAATGTTTGTGCCTCGAAGGATTTGATCCCTATCAGCTCATGATAGTCCAGCGTTAGATGGATCTAAGCTGGTTCCACTTGAGAGAAACAATGTCACAATTTTACATTATCATTGTTATGTATATGTTTGAGATTAAATTCAAAATTCACATTATGTTTTCTTTGCTAGGCATGGCCATATAATTCTCTTCTTTAATTTAGTTTGTATTTCTTTTCTTGAATGGTTCGTACATCTATGTTTGGATGGTTTGAGCGGTTTGTGTGTTTACGTGTTTGGATTTGGATGGTAGTGTTTGTGAATGTTACAATTCTTGTGTTATATTTTTATTTGTGCATGTAATTGTCTATTAATAATTAGTTAGCGATGAAGAAGAATGACAATATTTTCAATAGTTTGATAGTACACATCTATTTCATTTAATTTTAGGTATCACCACTTCTCGCAACTAATTCATTTTTTAATAGCGTCTCTCTAGGTATTACGAATACTAAATATATCTTGATGAATAGTTTTAATAATTTACAGCATCAACATTACTCTTGAAATAATTTGTTTCTTTTCTAATGTATGAAATAATTTATTTTCTTCAAGAATATTCTGATTTGTTTTGAATGTTTGTAAATATATTTTTCCTCTTATAAATATTTTGAATACATTGTTGTAAGCAATTATCTATTAGTAATTTTGAATATGTGTAAATTAATTGCGATGGAGAAGGGATACAATCTTGTGAAGGGTTAATTTTCACTTTACAGGTGGATTACTTCTGCACATTATTTCATTTTAATTCTAGGTATCATAATTTTTGAGAGCTAATTAATTTTGTTAAGAGAATAATTTGCGCCTCTGGGTATTACTAAATATATCTTAATTTTATTTTTAATAATCCATAGCCTCAAGATACCTAGAATTAAAATGAAATAATGTGCAGAAGTAATCCACCTGTAAAGTGAAAATTAACCCTTCACAAGATTGTATCCCTTCTCCATCGCAATTAATTTACACATATTCAAAATTATCTATTAGTAATTTTGAATATGTGTAAATTAATTGCGATGGAGAAGGGATACAATCTTGTGAAGGGTTAATTTTCACTTTACAGGTGGATTACTTCTGCACATTATTTCATTTTAATTCTAGGTATCATAATTTTTGAGAGATAATTAATTTTGTTAAGAGAATAATTTGCGCCTCTGGGTATTACTAAATATATCTTAATTTTATTTTAAATAATATATAGCCTCAAGATTAACATCTAATGCATCTAATACAATAAATCAAATAGGATTAGAAAACAACAACTACACTAAAATCAATGCATCTAATACAAGAAATCAAATGAGATTAGAAATCAACATCTACACTAAAGTCAATGCATCTAATGCATGCAATCAAATAGGATTAGAAATCTACATCTACACTGAAATCAATGCATCTAGTACAAACAATCAAATAGGATTAGAAATCACCATATAAACTAAAATAAATGCATAGTGCAAGAATTCTTCTTTCCTTTCTCCTCCTTAAATCTAATCTTGAATTTTTTTTTAATAATCTACATACTCAAGATTAACAACATCTAATCCATTTAATGCAAGTAATCATATAATATTAGTTACACTTAAATCAATGCATCTAATGCAAGCAATCAAATAAGCCTAGAAATCAACATCTACATCTAATCCATGTAATGCAAGTAATCATATAATATTAGAAAGCAACATTTACACTTAAATCAATGCATCTAATGCAAGCAATCAAATAATCCTAGAAATCAACATCTACAGTTAAATCCATGCATCAAGTGCAAGTAATCAAATATAATTAGAAATCAACATTTATGTTGTAATAAATGCATGTAGTGCAAGCAATCAAATAGGATTAGGATTAGAAAATACCATCTACAAAGAAATCAATTTATATAGAGCATGTAATCAAATAGGATTAGAAATGAACATCTACATTGATAATTAATGCATCTAGTGTAAGTAATCAAATAGGATTAGAAATCATCATCTACACTGAAATCAATGCATCTAGTGAAGCAATAAAATAGGATTAGAAATCATCATATACATTGAAATCAATGCATCTAGTGTAAGAAATCTTCTTCCCTCTCTCCCCCCTCCATCTCTCCTTTGCCTCTTTATCTTACCATCCCCCCTCCCTAAGAAACACGCATACACTCTCTCTCCATATTTATCTATCTCTTACTCCCTCTCCCTCTATCTATCTATGTCTTCTTCCCTCTCTTCACCTTCCATCTATATCTCTATCTCCCTCTACCTCTTCTTTGTCTCTCTACATCACCCTCAAAGCATACACATTCTTTCTCGATATCTATCTATCTCTACCTCCCTCTTCACATCCCTCTCCCTCTCTCCCCCTTCTATCTCTCTCCCCTCTTGCTCTCCTCTCTCCCTCTCTCTTTCTCCCTTATCACTCCCCCTCTCACTCCCCCTCTCTCTCCCCCTTTCTATCTCTATATTTTTTCTTACCTGCCTCTCTCTCCCCCTCCCTCTCCCTTTCTCTCTCCTTCTCTCTCTCACGCCCTCTCTCTCTGCGTTCCTCTCTCCCTCTCTCTCTCTCTTTTCCCTCCAAATCAGTCATTATCTACCTCCCTCTCTCCTTCTTCCCCCCTTCCTTCCATCTCTACTTTGTGTTTCGATCTCACCATAAATCATGCACACCCTCTCTTGATCTCTCCCTTGTCACTACCCCTCTCTCTCTCCCCACTTTTCTCTATTTATGTATTTCTTCTTCACTCCCTCTCCCCCCCTCCAACTCCATCTCTCTGTCCCTCCCTCTCAAGTCCTCTCTTTGGACCTTCCCTTTTTTCCCTTTCTCTCCTACCTCGTCTCTCTTCTCATCTCTTTCTCTCTCTCTTTGTCCTCCAACCTTGTCCTATCTCCCTCCATCTCTCTTCCTCTCTCCCCCCTCTGTCTTTGTGTCTCCCTCTTTCTCTCTTACCCTTCTCTCCCTCTCTCACTCCTTTCTTTCTCTCTCTCTTGATTCCTCCTCTCCCATCTCCTTCATTTTATCTCCATCTCTCCCTATCTCCACCTCTATCACTCCATGTCTTTGTTATTCCCTCCATATATATCTAGAGTTAATTATATATCATGATATATTAACGTATATTATAATATAACGAATTTAATATTTTACTAAATTTAATATTGTGTTAATCCAAAGTTATTAAATATATTTATAATTAATCTTTTAATTTAACATTAATCTTTTAATAGCAATATTAGATTTAATGATTTTTTAATAACACAATTCTAATAAAACTACATCAAATTAATATATATGGTTTTTCCTTTTAAAATTAATTTTACAAATATTTAATTAAAAGAAATATTGAAATATTTTGGAGCAAGATTTTCAATTCTTGGTTTTGAATTAACCTTTTTGATTTAATAAATGGTATTGGATTTAGTAAAAAGTAAAAATGTTTAATATTTTACCTAATTTGAAACTTTAATGTGGTAACTTTTTTTGTTCAAGGTAAATTTATGATCCATTCAAATTCAAATTGACGTATATTGTAAAAGAGCTATTAAATACATGATATAATCTATTATCAGTCAAATTATATATAATACCACATAGTTTTATTATGCTGTAATGTGTTCCCTTTGAAATGAATGCCCCCAGCTGCCACTCTATATTGATATTCAACGTCAGATGTAGTGTTAGACGATTGGAAAAATATTGACCATTGGATTTATGTTAGTAATGAACGAATGCTTGTGTCAGTTATCAGCCAGTTGATTAGGTTTAACGAATGTTTGGGTTAGTTATTCTCGTGTCAATTATCAACCAACTGATTAGCTTGAAGGAATGCTTGGGTGAGTTATGCTTGAGTTAGTTATTCACCACACCAGATGATCATGGACTCATTATCAGGACTTTGAAGGAGGAGAATGCAGGACCTTCCATAAACATATTGAGGGAACAGGCCTTGGCTACCTGGCACTTCCAACTGTCTAAGCACCAAGACACTAACACTGTGTACTAGATGTTCAAGGCGTCCTAGCGAGACATGGAAATGATAAGGAGGGCGCTGGAGAGGGAATTGAACTCCACACCAGATGATCATGGACTCATTATCAAGACTTTGAGGGAGGAGAATGCAAGACCTTCCACCAGTGAAGTAATGTCGTCATCCGTGTCCAGTTGTGACCCATACATCCCTTCCCAGGCTGCCCAGGAAGTTTCAGATTCGATGACTCAGGGGAATCGAACCCCACATGCGAAGGCATTGTTGAGATTCTGTAATAATCAGAGATCCATCCCGGTGAGGAATAATTTTGTTTCCAAGAGGCGATCGCAAAGGGGAAACAGGGCTCCGATCATGATTACAAGGGCAGATCCCAATGGTTCAGCAGATGATGGGGTTTCCCCATGAAAGTAGTAATAGGACCACCCCACCCGATCATTAGCAACAACATTCCCTCCGTGCTGCTCACGCGCCATTCTTCATCTGTGGGGCTCCCATTTATGTGCTGGAAGGAGAAGCAGGGGTAAAATATGGAGGATGATGAGGACTATGACATTCTAACAGAGTCCATCCATGGTCTTCAATATTGTTTAATTTGAGTAGATATTTTGGTAAAATTTGTTAGAAATTTTGGTAAAATTTGCCTTCATCCATATCTCAAAATTCATGCATGTGAAAAAACAATTCCCACAGGCTTACAATTATTCTTCATATTGAATTCAAATAGATCACCATTATTTCATCTGAATCTCTTTCTCAAGGGATTTTTGCAGACAAGACTACTACTAATCTAATATTGTTTTGTCATCAAACAGTTCTGTTGCAATATTATGTCAGTTGCATCGTGATAGATTTCAACAGAGGAAAAACTGCTCAAGGTGGTTTTTCTTTTGACTGTTGATATGAAAAGCTGGTATTATCCTTCATACATCTTATTGACGAAGTAATTCATAATACAGGTTACTATTGAACAATTCTCATCACAAGCAACAACTATGGTAGAAATTAAACCCTCCATTACTGATAATGAACCATTGCACCACTCACAAATGGTTCAAAGAACTTATCTCTGTAATTATGTTTTCAACACACGCTACATAAATTCTCTCGCAATTTTGGTAAGGTCTCTAACAAAAATATTTGATCTTTTGCAATTACGTCGTAGAGGAATGATTCATTACAAGTGAATTTTAGTTGTTTCTTTGTTAAGAGGTGAAGTTGTTCCTTGCACATAGATGTTTGGTACATTTTCTCTAGCTATTGGAACAATGGTAAGACATAATATAGAGAAGGTTATGGCATTTTGTATTTCCAAGTGGAGGCAAAATTTGAGAATTAGAATACAGACGACACGCATGAAAGCTCCTTGTTTTCTATTGTGACATTCTCCACGAGCTGTCATTACATTAGACTTTCTGGTTAACTCCATGGTGGAGGTCAGGTATTGAGGAACGAAAATCCTACCATCGTTCTGCAAAATAAAATTCTTTACATGTGGATCAGTGGAAATAATGGTGGGGTATCCCAGTAGGGATGTTTTAAACAAATCTCCATACCAACATACACGTGAGTCATTAATAGATATGCAAATATGCTAGGACTCAGTGTAAGGAGGGAATATAATTCTTTGATTAATATGGAATTTGTGATTTTTATCATAGATACCCTCTACTTATTTAAAAAAAAAGAGAGCCAACTTAAATTCAATAATAAAAAAATAGAACGGAAATGGCACTGGCAAAGAGTATATATCTATTGTGTAATTAACGATATCATTAATATCTATAATTCTCGGAGAAGGGCAACAAAGTTGGTTAGTTACTTGCCTATGAAGTAGTGATAAGTCAATTATGTACTTATCATTTAACTAAAATATAATTATATAGTGTAGTATATTAATATCGTCTATAAATGTAATTTAGGAAAGTACAAAAATAATGTTCAATATGAAAAAGGGTCCTAAGGTTATAAGATTATGATAAGTATTCATGTACAAAATGTTTAAAGGTGAATGTTATATGTAATTAGATTGAAGCTAATGGACAACGATAATCTCAATGTTATAACATTTAAAAAAAAAACAGTTTCCAAAAAATAGGTTAAAATGAAGGAGCATGAGTAAAATCTTTATTAAGGAATGCAATTAAAATTGGAGAGGAGGGAAGTAATCTCAGAGAACATGGTTAAATTGCAAAGTAAAAAAGGATTGGTTAAAAAACACATAAATTATAATTATTGCATGATATTAACAACTATGTTAAAAGATTTTAGAAGTGAAAATAAAGTTTTCATAAACATACATTGAAAGGGAAGCACATGGACATGAAGCTTGAGCGGGTTGAAAGTTTTTATTAAGAAATGCTAACAAGATTATAGAGAAAAGAGTCTCAAATCATATAGTTAAATTTTGAAGTAAAAGAAAATTAATTAAAAAATACAAAATAATGGCTACTACTATTATATGAATAATTAAAACATAAAAATAATTAGCAATCAAAACAAAGATTTCAAATAAAACTCGTGAAATTTAATATATCATAGAAAATTTTAGAATTCAATTATTTAAACACAAGGATAAAGGGGAAAAGAAAAAAGAGTTAATCAATGTATAATGAACTTCAACTAAAATTAGATTGAAATTTATTCATTCTCTTTGATGTAAATAGTTGTCTTATGTGCATTAATATAAACTATCACAACCACATTAATAAAATAATTACCAAATTTGATAGAACTTTTAAAAACAAAGCATAATTAAAAAATTTAAAATTTAAATAAAACATATTTTTTGTAATAACTAATTAAAATAATTATATAAAATTAATAAAATATTAAAAATAACCGCAAATAATTATAACTACTTAAATTATTATAAAATTAAAATAACTAAAACTAATAAAAAATAAAAATAGTCATCTAAAATAATAAATATTAAAATTGTCTAATAATTTAGAAATTAAAAAGAACTAGTGTGTCTTACCATTGGTATTATCCTTTTATGACATTTTACTATTCATTTTTATTTTAATTGCATTGAAAAAATTATCATTTCTCTCTAATTTTCACCAAGGCATGCGTTGCAATAAATTATTGAAAGCGTCTTGGTGGGGCTTCCTGTTATATTTTGAAAGTGTCTTGGTGGGGCTTCCCATTATATTGTTGATGCTATGATAATGGCATCAAATCATTTGTCAAATCATGGAACAACTTCAACTTTATAACTTCTCATTTCTAAAACCTTCAGAAACTTGGTATGTTATCCATGGTATTTGGTGTTCAATAATATTCATCGGTGATCAAATTTGGTCTCCATTAGATGGATTCCATCGAGAAATGAACTGAATATTTACGCCGTAAGGCGTTCTCTTTGAAATCAACTCTCCTCTAAAAATACGTGTACATTCATGGACCATTGATTTCAATGTTAGACGATTAAAGTAATTTCAACCATCCAATTATTAGATCGTTATTAAATTAGTTAAAATTATATTAATTTAGTTACAAGACGACTGCCCTTGCTCTCACTGGGCACTACCACTTGCTAGGCACTACTACTTCCAGGTGCTTTGGCTCAACCTCTACCATTGCTTGACCTTCGCCATTACTTGCTAGGAGGAATGAATTCATATGTTCCAAGTAAGAAGGTAAGAAACTCAGTAACCCCAACTATTTGCGTTCTTGTTACCTATCCCCAAATTTGATCCATTAACCTCTTGATGCGAGATGGTTTTCGTAACATTCTTGGCAATGTATTCTGCCCGACCAGTGTTCCTCTTAGATTTATTCCAAGAAAATTTTGCCTGCCTGGTAATAGGGTTTGCTTCCATGTGAAACCCTATACCTCCCTTCAGATGTGCCTCCCTCCAAGATTTAGAGCCGCGGTGAGGACTACCCACGAGTTGAGGCCCTTTTAAATCTGGGCAATGTTGCATCTGCGGGCTTACCCACTTACCAATATGCAAAATTGAGTTTTTTTTTTCTTTCCATACGAATACATTTTGTATTAACGATCTATTTTGGATTCATGGCTTTTTTGGCTTTCGTTGTAGGTGCCTCTACCCTGAACTTCCCTCCACATTTGAGTTCTTCAAACGCTTTGCCCTAAAGAATAGCAGGGTTTGCTTCCATGTGAAACCCTATACATCCCTTCAGATGTGCCTCTCACGGGGATTTAGAGCCACGATGATGACTTCCCACGAGTTGAGGCCCTTTTAAATCTGGGCAATGCTTCATCCGCGGGCTTCCCCACTTACCAATATGCAAAACTGAGTTTTTTTTCTTTCCATACAATTACATTTTGTATTGATTGTCTATTTTGGATTCATGGGTTTTTTGGCTTTGGCTGTAGGTGCCTTTATCATGCGTTTTCCTCCACATCTAAGTTCTTCAAGCACATTTCCCTAAAGAATAGTAGGGTTTGCTTCCATGTGAAACATTATATCTCCCTTCAGATGTGCCTCCCACGGTGATTTAGAGCCACGATGACGACTGCCCGTGAATTGATGCCCTTTTAGATCTGGGCAATGCTACATCCACGGGCTTACCCACTTACCAATATGCAAAACTGGTTTTTTTTCTTTCTATACGAATGCATTTTATATTAACTGTCTATTTTGGATTCATGGTTTTTTTTTTGCTTTGGCTGCAGGTACCATGCGGTTTCCTCCACATCTGAGTTCTTCAAGCACTTTTCCCTATTACTTTTCTCAAAATCAATTAGCGTGATCTATTGACTGATCTTTTGTTATGTACTTAGCGCGTGAATAGTATTGAAGATCTCAAAAAGATTTATGGCTTATGGTTTGACTAATTGCTGCAATATCAAGTTCAATGTGAGTACCTTGAATGGCCCTCTCTTTGTGGGAAAATTGTTGATTTCAGGAAGTTGCCCTAGAGTTGAGGCCCTTTTAAATATGGGCAACGCTGCATCTATGGGCTTACCCACTTACCAATATGCAAAACTGAGTTTTTTTTCTTTCCATACGAATACATTTTGTATTGACTATCTATTTTGGATTCATGGTTTTTTTGGCTTTGGCTACAGGTGCCTTTTCCATGTGGTTTCCTCCACATTTGAGTTCTTCAAGTGCTTTTCCCTAAAGAATAGCAGTGTTTGCTTCCATGTGAAACCCTATACCTCCCTTCAAATGTGCCTCCCACAGGGATTTAGAGCCACGATGACGACTTCCCGCAAGTTGAGGCCCTTTTAAATCTAGGCAATGCTTCATTTGCGGGCTTACCCACTTACCAATATGCAAAACTGAGTTTTTTTTTCTTTCCATATGAATACATTTTGTATTCACTGTCTATTTTGGATTCACGAGTTTTTTGGCTTTGGCTACAGGTGCGTTTACCATGTGTTTTCCTCCACATCTAAGTTCTTCAAGCTCTTTGCCCTAAAGAATAGCAAAGTTTGCTTCCATGTGAAATCTTATACCTCCCTTCAAATATGCCTCCCAAGGGTTATTTAGAGTTGCGATGATGACTGCTCGCGAGTTGAGGCCCTTTTAATATTGGCAATGTCACATCTATGGGCTTGCCCACTTACCAATATGCAAAATTGTTTTTTTCTTTCCATACAAATGCATTTCGTATTGACTGTGTGTTTTGAATTCATGGTTTTTTTGGCTTTGGTTGCAGGTGCCTTTAGCATGCGGTTTCCTCCACATCTGATTTCTTCAAGTGCTTTGCCCTGTTTCTTCTCTCAAAATCAATTATCATGATCTGTTGACTGATATTTTGTTATGTACTTAGCGCGTGAATAATATTGAAGAACTCAAAAGATTTATGGCTTAGGGTTTGATTAATTGCTGCAATATCAAGTTCAATGTGAGTACCTTGAATGACCCTCTCTTTGTGGGAAAATCGTTGATTTCAAGAAGCCGAGAAGGCATTTGTCATTGTAAAGGGGATCTCAAATATCATGATAAAATATTTAGTTGTTTTGAGTTATAAATGTTATTTTCTTCTTGTTACTTGTGTTGAAATTCTTGTCTTGTTTTTCCTATTTCTGTAAGATTGTATTTTATTCACTGAGTAGCTTCTACTGGCCTCGCCGTTACCATCCATAGTAACCCTAAAATGAATTCTAGAAAAGAAGAGACACAAGCTTCGAAACTAAGCATGACATAGCTTCTTGATTTACAAAATTGGCGAGAAATCATGTATCGGTTTTATTTTCCTTGTAATTTCCATGTTTCTCTTCCTAAAATGGTGGTCTGTAAGTTTTAAGCTTTTACTAAATGTGGGCTATCTGTTGGTATAAAAAATAAACATAGTTGGCAGATGTTGAGATTGGAGTTGGTCATTCAACATCATTAATTGTTCAAAAGGTAAAAGTATATGTAGTATGATATGAGATGGAAGACCATCAAATAATATGTAAATGAATATTTCCTTGAGAAGCGTCTTTCTTAGACAATTTCTTAGCCTTGGTGCCTATGTGGTAATCCTTTGTTTCTCAAATAAAAAACTTAGGGCCTTGATTTTTATAACTCTTTGGGGTACAAAGATGTATATAGATGAGTATTCCCTTGGAGGTTGAGCTCCAAGGCATCCCTGACAAACATTATGATGTATAAAGTAGAAAGAAGCCATGGCGAAGTTGGTATCAAAGATCATGGGTTGGTTACACCTGAACATCATGCATGGGGTTGAAAAGTCAAGCAACCACTACTTCACCATAACAAAGAATATGGATGGAGCTTGTAAGTCATATTTATTTGTTCTTAAATGATCTGGTACAAGCTATTGAAACTGTAAAATCAAGTTCATACATTTACAAATTGGTTGGCTTTTTTCATTTTTAGATTTTGTAAGTTGATATCCTATCAATAAAGTGTTTTGTGTTTCAACATGAAATGGTACTATTTCTCAAATTGGGATGGCAAGTTGTCCTCAATTTATGCCTTACTGCATTTCTTTTGCAACATCTATGCCTTACTGCATTTCTTTTGCAACATCTAGTGCAAATGCTAGTTTTAATAATCAATCTTAGTCCATTATTCAGATTGAAAAGCTATAATATAATCTAAAGATTCAAGTTATATATAATTTAATAAGTTATGCTTTTGGGGCATGTGGTATTGATAAGTTATGGTACTGGCCCATGGTATTGTAACAAACCCTCTTTACAATGTTACAAAGCCTATTTACAAGTTAATAATATCCATGATAAAGTGGGGGTGAATATCTATGGTTAAGAATCTTGTCATATTGTTATCAAATATTTTGATTGTGAAATAAGTTATGTTTTTGGGGAATGTGGTATTAAAAGCCATAGTACTGTAACAAAACCTATTTACAAATTAATAGTATCCACCATAAAATCATTGTGAATATCCATGGTTAGAAATATTGTCATATTAATATAAAATATTTTAATTGTGAAATAAATTTGTATTTTTGAACATGTGATATTGATAAGGCATGATATTGTTACAAACCATATTCACAACTTAATAACAAAATCAAAATATAACAAATTAGATTTCAGTTTTTTATTATTTTTAATATTTTAACTTAATAAAAAGATAAAATATAACAAATTGTCATATCTTTTATTACTTTTAACTTTTTAATATTTATTGAAACCATGTATTTAAACTCATATTATTTTTAAATTTTTTTTTTTATTTTTACATCCACGTACACTTTATACTAAATTGTAAAAGCTATGTACATATACTCTATACTGAATTATAAAGCGCCTCTATGCGTAATTATTTAATAATATAATTTATGGCTTGAACAATAAAATATCACACAAATACGTACTCTGTGCATAATTATTGAATAATATACCTTATGACTTGAACAATAAAATACACACAAATACGTACTCTATGCATAATTATTTAATAATATACATTAAGACTTGAACAATAAAATATAACACAAATACGTAGTACTGGAGAAGGAATTTGCTGATAAAATCGAAAACATCCTTGGGTGCTTAGTTACTAGGCGCTGTCACAAGGTGTTGGCGCGAAGGAAAGGACGTTGTTTACATTGTCGTAAAGTATTTGGTAATTCTGCTGTTGGACATTGCCAAACATGGAAACATCCCCGTCACCAGAATTGGGTAACATTGCAAGGCAGATAACGTTATTGCCAATAGATATTAAGTAGTTATCTCTGGGCAGATTCCAATCCGCTCCCCTGAAATGGAATGTCACGGTAGGAAAGCTTGGAGTTGCAGAGCCACCCAGTGACCAGCAGAGGTCCAGGCCAACCTTAGAGCCATCGGCCAGTGGAAGATTAATCCGTGACTTCAACGCATTCTTGACAGAATCATAAGCACTGGGGCACAGATAAGTGACAGTCGTTCCAGAGTCTATGATAAATCCACCAGAGCTGTCAGATTTAATATCAAAAGTACCAGCAGCTATATCCAATACTTGACCGTCAACGCTAATTGACTGCAATGAAAGATAATAGAATGATGGATACTTGCCGTTTCGAATTAAAGGAGTCGAACTGGCAATCTGGTGATTGAAGATAGTAACGTTGCCTATAAACAAAGGGCCGGTTTGGGATGGAGGATCGGTAACAGAAACGAGGCAGTAAGAAAATACATTTCCCAACGATGGGGCGAGCTGTGAGGGCAAGGAGAGAGGGCCTCGTCCGAAACCTACTAATCCACCTCCTTGAAAGCTAATTCCTTCATTGATATGGCCACAACCGAAGGCAACATGGGGAAATGATAGAACAAATTCAGCGGAAAAGGTAAAGGTCTCGTATGCAATGATCCCCTGGCTGGTGCCGTTGTCAGCATATTGAAGATTGTACTGACAGATTCCATTAACGCCGCAAAAAATGCCATCACCATTGCAGCTATCGCTTTTGCAGGGGGCAGTACTGTAAGTGGAGGACTGGTAAGGATCATAAATTGGAGTTGACTGTGGGTAGCAATCATCACACGGTTTACATTGCGTCCACATTAGGTCACTGCCTGTGTCTAGAAGTCCGTCGAAGTATTGTACCGGGGAGCCAATTGCCATATGGATGAGAAATTCTCCACTTCCTGCGGTTAGTGTAGTGCCTGCATAACTCAATTGATTGTAACAACCCGATTTTTCAGTATTCGCAGATCTGACGTGCAGGCTTGCATGTCGCTCTCGACTGCGTTGGACTGCTCGCTTCAAGCGCTCAGTGGACGTAATATTTGGAGGAAGCAGTGAATCTATGTGTACAAGATCCATTCTCAATATTCCATTCGACATCTGCGCCGAACTAGAAGCATGCACGCATTCCATTAAACTAAGGAATACATACAGCAATAACAATTGAATAAGCAGACGATGGCTTTTCGAGTCAAACGGAGATTGAAATACGGAAATTGCAGCCATGGCGATAGAGATATTGTTTGGCACGGAAAGTGGAAAAAGCAAAAAAAACTTTGCTTTTAATGTAAAGAAGAACAAAGCATTCGGTAAGAACTGTGACACGAATACACAGCAAGAGCACAATCATTAGAAAACTGCAATCACAAGATTACACATAGCGAGCAGTGTTTATGGAAATTTCTAAATAGTAGGATTTTGCTAACAACTTTCCGCTTCTGAAACCAGGGAGCATTCATAAAAATAAAATTTTTGGGTACCTGCTTTTTTTTGGGTACGTGCTTTCTGGCCACAAAAGGAAACCTTTATAATTATATATATAAATAAAATTTTGGGTCACAACAAAACAGAGAGCATTTTATTTAAAAAAAAAAAAATCATTTATTTTTTGTTAAAGGGTGGAAATATCTATTATACTCCCATGTTAAATGGTTAAAATTAGTAATGACACTGTCGTTACTAGTTGCTACCGCAGAATATAGAGGGATTGAAAAAACCAAAGCTGAGCTAAAAAATTATGATCATCGTTCAGATAATTGCCTAAAACCTAAAACAAAAGCACTAACACTAGAAAACAGCAGTCCCAAGATTACACACCGCGGGAAGTGTTTATGGGAATTTTCTCCTTCATCATCCGTCTAAATAATATAATTTTGCAAATTGATTTCTGCTGAATTGATTTCTGCTTTTGAAAGGAGGGTTTAATTTTGGATCCGTGCTTTCTTTGGTTACGTAAGAATTCACAAGCAGGAGCACTAACACTGGAAAACAGCAGTAACAAGATCACACACAGCGGGAAGTGTTTATCAGAGTTCTTTCCTTCATCATCTTTATAAATAATATAATTTTTTGAACTGCTTTCCACTTTTGAAAGGCGGGAAGAATTTACACAAACGAGAATTTTTGATACGTGCTTTTTTTGGGTACGTGATATATGGCATCAAAATTAAGGAAACGTCAAAACATATATAAAAGTTTGGCTAATGAAAAAGTAAGACGTCATATGAAGGGGAGGAACCTGAGCAAAAAAAATCACAATAGTAATATTATGGAAATATATTCAACACAATTAAAGTGTAGCTTCAAATTTTTACTTATTTGTTTAATATTTATATATATATATATATATATATTTAATTTAGATTATATAAATTATTATTTTTTTATAGTCATTATAAATTTGTTTTTACTCTTATTTTTTCATATAATTTTTCAGTTTTAAAATAAAGACTATATAATAGTATCTACAATTTAATTTAAATATAACTCACAAAACAAAAAACAAAAAAGCAAATATTATATTGTTAAATGCCATTACTAAAAATTAAAAAATATTGTTTCTATTAACATATATGTACTTTAATATATTTGGTTTTTTTGGAAGCTTTTTTGTAAGTTTTTCTAATCTAATTTCTCTAAAATCCAGAACGGTAATCCTACAATCCAAGTATCCTAGGGGTTTTTCAGGTGGTGCTGGATCCATATACAGAGTGAAATAACCAGTTTAAAAAACACAAATAAAGATTTCATGGATTTTGGCACCCAAAAAGTCCAAAAAGTCACTGAAGAAAACTCCATTTTTTTAAATGTATGTTTATGGGTTTTATTTTTTATTAATATATACATTTTTTATAGTTAAATTTATTAAAATATGTTTTAAATATGATAATAAGGAAAACCTATAATTTATGAATGAAAAATCAAAAATCACCAAATAGACAGTTAATTAAAAAGGAATTAAATAGAAACAAAGATAATAGTACTATCACAAATGGAAGTTATTAATAAGGAATCACTTTACAAATTAAATAAATTTAAATAATTAATAAAATAACAAAATGAATTTACAAATAGTTTGATAAAACTAATTATGTAATAAAAGCAAAAATGCGTAATAATAACTTTATTTGAGGTTTTTTTTTTTTTTAATAATTTTTATATTATTATTTTCATTTAAATATATTATAAAAATTATAAACAATATAATAAATAAATTTGAAAATTGCAATGAAAACATAAAATAAATTCAAATGAAAATTAAAAAAGATGGTTAATTTTTAATATTCAATACATAATCATTTATTATACCTCTTGGCACCCATGGTGGTATTACTTTTTGACTTTGATTGCAAATTAGTTTGCCTTTGAGCAAAAATTTATGGTGTTTATTCATAGTTTAAAGGAATTCAATTTTTGTTATTTATTATTATTATTTCAATTTATTTATTTGTAAGGTGATTGGTTGAGGTATTATTATAGGTTTTTGGTAACCTCCATTTCTTTAGTTACTAATTTTTCTTTTTCTTTTTTTTATTCAACTTTCTTATTTTATTTTTATTTTATTTTTCTAATATTTCCATCTTCATGACTTATATTTTTTCTTCAATTTAAGGTGACCTATTATCATATTAAAAAAACACATTTTAATAAATTTAATTATAAAAAAATAATATATACTAATAAAAACAAAACAACATGCATATATATTAAACATATATATTAGAGTGTATATATGTTAATATAAACAATACTAGTTAATCATATTTCATAATTTTTGAGGATGACATTCAACTATACAATATTTAATTAGTTGTTTTATTTTTGTGTTTGTTCTTTTTAGTTTAATTAATTTATATTTAAACTAAGGGCTAGGTACTAACTACTAAGTAACCCTTGTTTATATTTTCTTTTTCTTTTTTTGTTGAAGCAAGAGCCATACCTTCTATTTCATTAAATCTAGAAACAACCTGCATAAAATACAACAGTCCCAAAGGAACTGTGAGCCAAAGAAAAACCATCCACTTACAGCCTGGGGCCTCGAGCTAAAGACTTAAACACTGAGCCTCGGTCCCTCAAAAAAACTACAATATCCTCAAAATATAGACAAAGCTGAGACCGTTCGAACTCCCCTCAGAGATCGGATGAATGAGGCTTAAATCGGGTCGGGAACAATCAAACAATTAAAATTTAGAATCAGACCTAATGAGGAATTAGGGACACAACTAAAAGGATTTCGGGTCTAAATGGGAGATAACCCTCAAGCATGTAGAGTGAGTGAAAGCCATGAATTCCCACCATGATGTGAAACCTGCCCGGAAGATATTCTTCCCCAGATCAACACCATTTTCCTTGACCGTCGATCCTCTACGTCAGATCCAATGGCAGAGGCTAATATCGCAATACCTAGTAGCCCAACAACTAACCACACAATAGCCATCCTGGACCCACCAACATGCTTGCTTGTTCCTGACCGTAGATCCATCTTGCATGATCCGATGGCCAAGAAGCATATCACACGAGCCTAACACACCGATAATTACCACGTGATGAGGGCGGTATTCCTTCCCCATACTATGCCACATGTTGCTTAGTGAGTGGAATCACTTCCAACTTTGCAAAATCGCTTCCCGCGTGAAGGGCATGTGATGGATGCAAAACCACTTCACGAGTTGTATTGCAGCCACAGAAAGGAAAACAGGGGTTTTAAGGCTACCAGGAAAGCCAGAATTCTGGCCCCACGCATCCTCCCATATCCGTGGGTGCATGAACTAGTTCAAAATGAAAATCCATCTATTTGGCCGACCATCCTTAAAACTGTGTCTTCTCAGCAACTTCCATCTGAAACTTCTGTGTTCGTATTGTTGACGGTTGGGGAGGTGGACAGTGACCTGCATCCCTAGAATGTTCTTACTTCGGAAAAAGCATTGCATAAAGAATCCAAATGAACTAAACCTTGCCTCTGTGTCTTTGTTTCGAAACACCATTATGTCCTCATCCGCCTAGTCGTGACATTGTGCCTCTAATTTATTTAGAGGCATTTCAGGCCAACTCAGCACAACCCTACTTTTGGTACAGAGCACTCCTTGATTGGCCAAGATGTCTGGTAATTTATTTACTATCCTTCGCACATGGTTAAAACTCACAGTATGTAAGCCTCGGAGATGAAGCTGAATCCTTTGAAAGACTTAGAGCAGCCTCCATTGTTTTGAGACTTTTTCTGGCTCTATGGCACAGCTGATTCTTTTGACCGAGTTTATGATTAACTCTGAATCACCTTTGACAATAACATTACAGAGATTATCTTGCATCAGGAAATCTAAACATTGCTCAAGAGCCATTAATTCTTCCATATTGTTAGTGGCTCTTCCCAAATGGCAATGGAAAATGAAAAGGAGATTATAGTGTTCATCCCTTAACACCCCTCCAAAGCCAGCAATACCTGGGTTATCTTTGGAAGCCCCATCAATGTTGTATTTCAAAAAACCTTGAGGGGGAGGATGCCAATAATCCTGCTTAGTATCCCGTTTCAAAACCTTCCTGTCCAGGCCCTGTGGAATAAGCCCTGCATACCCAAGTTAAGAAGTATCTGCGTTTCAACTTCTACAGGTGGATTCTTAGGGAAAGTTTGCACTATTATACTTATCGTCTCCTTAAGTTGTCTTAAGATTTGCTCAAAAAGGCATTGGGAGGAAATTTTTTCATTCTTAAATATTCTATTGTTCCTTTCTTTCCGAACAGTCCATATTATGAAGCTTGGTGTTAAAGCCCAAGCTGAGCATAGAAGTTCAAAATCAGAGAAGTTCCGTCTCCAATTGATTAGGGTATTGATAATGTTTCCTTTGTCCTTGTTTGTCTGCTAGAAAATAGTGGCAAAAGTATCCCACAACCAAGAGGTGAAAATGCAACTATTGAGAAGGTGCTCTATTTTTTCCTCTTGGGCTTCACAGAGTTGGCATCTGGAAGGGCCCAGAACACCCCTCTTTCGAATGTTATCCCAAGTCAGAATTTTCCTATGATGAACCAACCACATGAAGAGATTAATCGTCATCCATCCTTGATGTCTCCATATGTTCTGCCAAACCTTGTCCAGTTCATTGGAATCCAGCTCAAGGAGTATGCATTTTGCCTCCTTAAGATTGAAAGTGCCTGCATTATTGTTGCCCCATATAAGTTGGTCATCCCCCCCTGTCACTAAAATTTTCCTTTGTTCCAATACTGTCATAAGTGCCTCTGCTTTGGCTTTTAGTGGGCTATCTTCCCTGTGATCCATATTCTTCTAGGTTCTCCATTTTCCTTCACTATTGGTTTTATCCCAAAAATATTTTACCTTAAATAACCATTTGGTATCTATATCCTTCTTGAGGTCTAGAAGGTCCTCTCTTTACAATGTAGGTTCTTGTTGCCATTCGTCCTCCCAAAACAAAGGAAGATCACCATCTCTAATCTCCCAGAAGTTGTTTTTTGTACTAATTCTCTATTCCCCCAGGCCTTATTCCAGATGTGTGAGCCCTTTATGATGCCAGAAATCCTTATGAGATCATTATCTTGCCAAGTGCTGGCATATTTTTCTTTCCAGATACTAGCCCACTGTGCCTTGCGCCACCATAATTTCGACCCTAAAACTTTACTTAATGCTTCCGGATCATCCAGTCCAAGACCCCCATATTTTTTAGGTTTGCAAATCTTCTCCCAGGCTACCAAGGTTCATTTCTTTCTCTCGTCCCCCTTCCCCCAAAGAAAGTCTCTTTGAATGGTTCTAAAATGTTGCAAAACTCCTTTTGGAGCTAGAAGGGCTGATAGCATGAAGACAGGGATTGATTGGAGAACATCTTTTGTAAGCACTAACCGACTAGGCAAGTTTAAAGATCTGAAGGTCCATTTCCTGATTTTGTCCTACAAAGGTTTATCAGTAAGAGGAACTCCCAAATATTTGGAAGGAAGGACATCCCTTTGAAAGCCTAGAATCTTGGAGATATTTTTTTGAATAGCAATATTGGTATTAAAGAAAAAAATCTTAGATTTGGAGAGATTAACTTCCATACCTATAGCCATGGAAAAGTCAGACAGGATATGTTTGTACGCTAGAGCTTCTTTCATCGTGTGGATTCCCTGCAACATAGTATCATCAAAAAATTGTTGATGGGTCAAAGCCTGACCAGTCTCTGAAAGCTGGAGGCATTTTATATTACCAACTTCTTTCGCATGCTTGATGGACCAACCTAGTCCTTCCATCATGAGGAGGAAGAGAAAGGGCGAGACTAGGTCACCCTGCTTGAGGCCTCTAGAAGGAGTAAAAGTCTTGGAAGGAGAACCATTAACCAGAATTGAAAAGTTGGAAGAAGTAACCAGGGCCATGGCCCATCTTACCTAGTTATGATCAAACACAAAAGCAATAAAGACACTCCTTATATAGGTCCAATTCAACTTATCATAAACTTTGGCTAGGTCCAATTGCATAATCATACCAGCCTTCATATTTCTTGTCAATGAGTGCACCACCTCATGTGCTTGAATGATGTTATTGAGAATTTGTTTGCCCTCCACATAGCCAGATTGCTTCACAAAAACTAGAGTAGGCATAAGTGGTTTGAGTCTGTTAGCAACAACCTTGGATATTATCTTATATACCACATTACACAAGGCTATGGGACTAAACTTGTCTGGAGTTTGAGCATTGTCCTGTTTGGGGATTAGGGAGATGAAGGAAGTATTGAGAACCTTCTAAATAGTTCTATTCAACCTGTAATCTTCCATTACATTCAGAATATCCTGTTTAACAACATTCTAGCAAACTTCAAAGAAATCCACATTGAAACCATTAGAGCCTAGCGCTTTACCATTCGACATTTATTTGATGACCTCACTAACCTCCTCTTCTATTATTGGCCTATTGAGTTTGAAATTATCCTCTCTAGTAACCAGTCTAGGAATATGTCCTGTTAAATCCCTGATAAAATGCTCTCTGCCTGAAATGGTTTCCTGTGTTATTCCATGAAAGTCCTGAACTAACACATCTTCTTTATCTTCATGGGAATTAAGAAGATGACCACCCTCATCCTTGATCGAAGAGATTATGTTATGAGTTCTGTTCGCTATGGTAGATCTATGGAAAAATCTAGTGTTACACTCCCCTTCTTTTAGCCGTTGAACTCTAGATTTTTGTCTCCAAAATATTTCGTCTTGTTTACATAAATTTTCCCAATCTTGATGGCGTTTGGTGACTTGGTATTTTTTATCTTTATCAAAGCCATCCGTGCTAAGGGTTTGATTGAGTTCCCACATTTTATCTTCAACAAATTTTCTCACTACAAAAATATTACCAAATTCATTCTTGTTCCTATCTTTATGTTTGAGCTTGATGTGCTTTAGTCTTTTGTGTAGCTAGAACATTCTTCTACCCTGAATATGCAGATCTTCTATCCACCATTTTGTAATGTTGCTGATGAAGTCTGGGTGGGTGAGCTAGATATTCTCAAATCTAAAAGGTTTGTTCTTGGGGGTACCAATGTCGTGGACCTCAAGTTGAACAGGCCAATGGTCCAAGCCTCCAAAGGGGAGTATTCTCACTATCATTTCCTTGTTGGTGAGCATAAGGTCCTCTGAGATTATGAATCTGTCTAACTTTGAGGCTACTTGAGACTCTGCTCCTCTTTTATTGTTCCAAGTAAAGAGACCATTACTCATGTCAGTATCAACAAGCTTCATATTATCTATAAAAGTTTGAAATGCTGAAGAGTCTCTGCTTAAAGTTTTGATTCCCCCTTCTTTCTCTAAAAGTGATTTGATCATGTTGAAGTCCCCACACAAGATCCATAGTACATCTGCATGTTTGTCTCTAAGCTCCATAAGGGAATCTAGAAACCTGAGTTTATCATCCATTCTTTGAGGGCCATAAAAATTCATGACTAGATAGATCTCCTTGTCTCCCATCGGTTGTATAACCACTAATAAATAATTTCTAGATGCCTCAACATCTATTATGCAAATCTTTTGGGGGTTCCAAAGAGTAAGTATGCCCCATACTGTGTTATCTTCTTTGACTTCTAGAAACTAAAATCTATTGAGCCATTTGTTGTGAATTTCTTTTATTTTTTGAATGGAACATTTAGTTTCCTAGATAAAGATCATATATGGAGCTTCTTGTTTCATTATATTACTAAGAATTCTTTGATTTCTTTTACTACCTAGACCTATGATATTCCAAGATGTAAACTTCATTATTAAAGATTCGTAAAGGAGTAGCTAGTTAGATCTTTCATCTTACATGAGTCTATCATTAGCTTTCCACATTCCATCAATAACTCATTCTACTTTTTCTTGACTCTTTTCTTTCCTGATTTTTTGGGTGCTAATCCAGGTGGGATTTTCATAGTTTTCACACCTTCGTTTCCCTGCCTTTCATTTTTTCTTTACCTATCCAACCCCTTAGCCTGAGTTTTCCATAGGAACAACTATTGTACTCTATTGAACTCTTCTTGTGGTAATGAGTCTACTCCACTTATGGTACCTTGTTTCAAGAACCCTTCCAGATCTAGGTGTTCCCTGTCAAGAGTCTCCTGTAGTTCATGATCCTCCATTTCCATCTCACTCTGGGTCATTTCTTGGTCCATCTCCAATTCTGCATCGCTCAGCATAGTCTCTTTCTGTTTGTTAATATCCTATGTTTGTACTCTGTCTTCTTCTTTCTCCTTCTCCATCGAGCTTCCTTCCATAATCTGATCTATTTTTGTTATCTCTTCTTCTTTGAGTACTTGGAACCTACTCAGATTAGCCTGTTGCCCTTCTATTTGATGTTTCTTTTGCCCCCTCTTACCCCCTTTTCCTCTATGTACCACTTTGTGAAAGCCCTCAGTATCTTTCATTGTGGTCACTTTGCTTCTATTCTCTATTTCACTAAGAGGGTAGTCTCTAAATAGGTGCCCATGCTCATGGCACCTTCGACATTTGAAAGGAATATGTTCATAGTCTACAGTTTTCACCCATTCTTCATCAAAAGCTTCCAAGATGGCCTCATCTGGTAGAGCTCCGGAGAGATCCATCTCCACACATATTTGTGTGAAAGAAGTGTACTTTCCCCTTTTGGTGGGCTCTAAAGCTTTGAAAAAATTCCCTAATTTGTTTCCTATGGCTGATAACGATTCCGTTTGCTAGTAATCAAGAGGTAGAGAGTAGAGTCTTACCTAGACCAGGACCAAAGTGAAAGTTTCTTACTCAGGGACAAAATTCATCATCCGCAGTCACATGTAGAGGCCTGTTGCTGCATAGAAGTAGGGCCCTCCTTCAAATACCCTATCTTTCTCCTCAATATTTGTGAAGGCCATAGTCAGGAAACCCTTCGACCCAAGATGTAGGTCAATGCTTCCTTTTGGTTTCCAGTTGTATTTAATCCATGTCTGTAAAGCCTTTTCAGTGGGCTATAATCTCATGAATTTATAGATGATAGCATATGTCTGCATGTGGTCCCTGTGCGCAAAGTAGGATCATTTAAAACTACTCTGAGTGTGACCTTAGCTTTGGGTTTACATGGCCCCTTTTGTGCTTTGTTTTTCGCTCCTTGTTCCTTGTCTTCTTCCTCATTTTCATTATTTCTGTTATTCTCCCTTGAATTGTTTAATTCTTGCTCCTCTTTTGTGTTCCTTATCGCTTCACCTAAAGGACCTCTAACACTCTCCATTGGTTTCTTATCTCGGCTAGCCATTGCCTGCCTGTATGAGGGAGTGGAGCTCCCTCCTCTGCGCCCTTCCATGTAGTTCTACACCTACCGATGCCTAAAAACCCTAGCTCTTTGACCCTCCCCGCCCCCTCATTTTTTCACCTCTTAGTTTTATTGTTTCATCCTCCCACCCTTGTTTATATTTTCAATTAATAAGTACATAATCATTTATATTTTATTAAACTTTACTTTTCATTTCTTAATTATTTTTTTCTTATTTCTATTTTGAATTGATAAGTATATATATTAAGAGGGAACACCTTATGTTGAAAAATTTATTGAAAATAAAAAAATAGGTAAATCTATGGATTTTTCTATAGTAAAAATATTTACAAATAAGAATGACTATACTCAATACATAATCAATCAAATTTTGACCAGTTAAATTTTACACAAGAGATTTAGATAAATTATTAACCAAACAAAACCCAAATACATGATCAATCAAATTTTGTCTAGCTAAATTTTACACGGGAGATTTTGATAAATCATTAACGAAACACATTTTGCCTAGCTAAATTTTACACGAGATTTAGATAAATCATTGTAATGCCCCCAGTAAAACTGTAAATATTTGTATTACTAGCAGTAAGAACAACTAAATAACTATTGATATTTTTGGGTAACTAAATAATTATTACTATTACTGTTTGAATTGAATTACATTGTTAATTATTGTTAATAGGAAATGATTAGAGTATCAATGCATCTCGTGAATCCTCATTAAAGGAAGTTAAAATTAAGAAAAGGCAGTTTCTGGAAAACCCTAACTAGCTTCCATAACTGTGTATGCTTCCAAAGAAAAGGAAGTAAGGGGAAGGAAAAATTATGCTATAGGGACATACGGAAAGGGAAGTGACCGCTAATTCTGGTGATGACCAGATAGCATAGGCACAGTGTGCCAGGACCTTACAAAAGATGGTGGTCTTGCAAGTGCACTTGGGGCGATATTGGGCCCTGCACGACCAATCTCATGGTCGGGTGGAAGACAAGTAGCAGGAGGTGAATCTTTTCTAAAGGAGTACTTCAATTGAAATCCAAAACCAGGTATGGAAAAATACAACTGCGTCTACATAGTAAGAAAAGAGTCATTTACAGGAAATGCAAGAATATGATTCGTAGAATCCCCTTAGAATGCATATTAGAGTTAATTACAACTATTCTAAATTGATTCTCGAAAGAAATATTAAATTAGCAAACTATTTTTTGCTATATGAATCTTGAATTATAAGCTAAAGGCGAACTATCTTTATGTTGTGAAAATCTTGGAATAAAATAATATAGTGTCTAATAATAGAATGTACAGGAAAACAAGAATGATGAATTACCATAAGATATCAAAACACCAAATAGAAGACAATTCCTATTTTGAAAATTGTAAGGTTTTCGAAGGCTGGGTACATGCAATCCTGATGATAAGGGTTAAGCCACCATTCAATATAATGTAAACTTCCATAGCAGTAGAGAAATGAAAATAGTAAGCAGGTTTCTTAATCAAATGATTATTTAAAGAACTGCAATCTAGAACATCAGAGAAGCAAATTCTGAACAAAACGACTTGATATCAAAAGAAAACTTTATTAGTGAATATTGGAGTTTCAGTAGTGGAGAAGGAAGTTGTCCTCACAGATTGGTAACTTGAGATAAATCAGGGAAACTCAAAAGGACCAAAAACCCATAAACTAGGTCATATTAGCCAAGATGACAAGGGTTTGCATTCATGGTTGAAACCCAACACATGAGGGAATATCCATGAACCTTAAGCAGAAAGGAGAAACCCTCAACATTAAAGAAAAACATACAAACCTTGCGAAAGGAACATTTAATCCAATGTCAACAACAATGAATAGAAATGGAAATATCTAGCAACAATATAACAAACCAATATTACAGTAGTTTAGTTTCCTTGATAATCTCAACAGGTAGTAACTCAAATGGATTTTAAACAGAGTTCTTCAACAACATAAAACCCTTCGTTTTACGCACAAAAGTAATGACATAATATCGTATTCAAATGTCCAAAACAGTTTACAAGCTTTAAACCATTATGCTCCAGAGAAAGTGCAAAGATAACATATATAAGTGAAACTATTGAATGCACGCTTAAGACTTTAGTAGTCAAAAATAAGAAACCGTGCGATTACAAATAGAGTGCAAACTTAGCATCTTATCAACTCAGGCAAGCAAAACAATATAACTTAGCAATTGGCAGATCTATTCGCTTAAGCCCGACAGCAGGTGAAGCTAGACCCTAACCCCTTTCCTTAGGGGAATCCCATGTACGCAAATTTTACATAGATAATGAGATTAGAAAAAAGCTAAGGGCCACAAATTGTAAATCTCTTCAATGTTTATATAGACTCTTCTACTGAAATTGAAAACCGAACCCTCGTATTGATAGATAAGAGGACAAAACATAGTGCTGGGTTGTCCAGCCATCACAGCTTTCCTTTTAGCTTAGCATTGGAAATATGAGAAAGAGAGACATTATTTCGTCGAGAACCAAACAACTCAGTCCCAGAAAACCAGAAGATAGTGGTAACTTCTTACCCGGATTATTCTGAGTGAAGAAATTTGGATGGGTGTCCACCACACCGCCAGGGTAGGTAGCTTCTGGACCCTCTGGGAAAGAACTTGCAGAGACACCACAACTGCATTAGCAACAAAGCTATGAAAAAGGAAATTGAAGAAACCAATAAACACCATATAGAGTCAACCCTGAAATAGGGTCATAATGCTCTTACCTGGAATCTGCAGTTCGGAAGTAACACCATAACCCTGCAATAGAGACCTTCCAACTAGACCTTGGCCTTGGGTTGAGAGAAAGACCAGACTCGCAAGAACCATGGAGCAAGATGGAGCGAGTGCCTAGAGTCGAAAGTGAAAAATGCGACAAAGCACCCGAGATCTGGCTTGAATCAGGCCTGAGATAAATTTGACTGTAGGAACAACAAACTGTCTCTCCTTCATCGATGCAACGATACATTTGAGGAGCGTAACTGCAGTGGGATGGCCCTGCTCATGTCTCGTACCAGGGAAGAGTAGGTCATAAATGCCAAAACCTAGAAAAATCATCAGAAGGGATAAGATAATCAGCTAGAAACGGTACAGTGTTGACAACTATAAATCCATAAATGCTACAATAGGAAAACAACAAGGTGTGGGAGTATTCCAACGTGGTGTATTTAATAGTCACAAGGGTTTAGTACTATATCCTAATTATTAACTCAGGATTTAAACGAGTAACCCAAGTCCAAGGTATGATTTGTATAGTTGACCTGTCCAATGTCATATCTGATGTAATATTGTATGCATTATAAATAAATAAATAAATAAATTATTATATGTTTTTACCTTAAGTGAATAGTTGGATTGCTAACAAGTGGTATCAGAGCCATGCTATAATATTGTGGCCTCTGGCAAAGAAATACGAAGCAAGGACAACCAGCCAATGTTATCTGTTAATGTATTTACCTATTGATAGTTCACTAATTTGTTGAGAACAGGGAAAACGGGTGACAACAGAATATGAGGAGAACGAACATCGTCCCTCATAGGAATTTGGTTGGTCGAGGAACCATAACTTTTCCTAAGAACAATACTGAAATATGGGTGCACTTGGGGGAGGAGGCTCATAACACCAACCTTACAATATTAGAAACAATCTCGGAATTGAAGAATGAGATGGATCGCCTATGGGAGGACAATGCAAGATTGACCATGGAACAGGAGGAAACCATGAAAAGTTTGTCTGATAAATAGAATCAGTGCCAGCCAAACCCTAGTCCTGAACATATGCAAGTATGAGAGGAACAAGGCTACCATACAGACTAGGAAAAAATAGAAGGAGAGGAAGGGAATAGAGGGGAAAAGTCTGATAATGCCTCTAAACATCGAACCTCAAAGAGACAACGAATAGAGTTGTAGGGGGAGTTTTGGAAGATCAAGTTGCCACTCTTCGATGGAGAGTTGGAGGAGGCATCAGAGGCCTGGTTAATTAACATGAATAAATATTTCCAATTATATGAATATGACCATAATCTCAAAGTGTGGCTGGCTATTTTCCAGCTACAAGGAAAAGCCACTTTGTGGTGGGAGGAGGTCAAGATTGTACGCGGGGTAAGTGTGTAGAGTATAACTTGGGAGACATTTCAAAAATATTTTAAGGAGAGATATTTGACTAAATGTTTTTATGATGAGAAAGCAAGGGGATTTCATGATCCGTGGCTAGGACAACAAATAATGGATCAGTTTATCACCAAATTTACCTCTTTGCTCCACTATGTACCTTACATATGGAAGGAAAAGGCTAAAGTTCAGTGGTTCATTAGCATTTACCCCTGGTAATGAGGGAAAGGATTGAGTTTTACAACCCAAAAACAATGGATGAGGTTATACGAAAGGCCAGGATATGCTATCAGCAGAGTAAACAGAAGGCAAAAATTTTGGGAAAGTGATGGAATGATAAAATGGGTAGTAGGATTGGCTGTGGGTACCAAACGAAATCGTGGATGTTTTAGTAAGGGATTTTCCAAGGGGACAAACAACAAGAACCAACCCAAAAACTAGCTCAGATTGAAGCCACCTACCGAATCCAAATTTAGTGAGGAATCTGGCAAAGTTGATAATGAAGGGGTAGCGAGACTGCCAATATAATGTTGGAGTTGTGGCAGGCCACATTATGTTAAGAACTATCCTCATTGGAAGGGTAATGAATAGGTTTCACAGATCCATGAAGCATCTATGGTGGGAGACGTGACCCAATGCATACCAAAAATTAATGCTACCCTCGAGGATCATCAAGATGAATATCAACCGATTATAGTGGGGTTTGAAGGTAAGATATTTGATCAACCTGTATCTGTTTTGATTGACCCTGGAGCTATATTAAGCTATGTTAGTCCTAAGGTTGTGGAAAAATGTAAATTACAATCTGTCAAGTTTAAAAACCCTTGGCTAGTTCAGCTCACAACAGGGGCAAAAAGGCGTATGCTAGCCAAGGTCAATAACTGCCCACTGAAGATACCAGATCAGTCTGTGATGCATATTTAAACATACTTCCCCTTGGATCATACAATGTGTTAAGAGGTATGGACTAGTTGGAAAGACGTTGGTCCATCAGAAATTGTAAAACGAAAACAATCTGCTACCAAAATGAACTAGGGGAAAACAAGAGATACAAGGTATCTTGAGGCTGGTATAGATTTGGCCAATAACTGCCACACCATTAGCAAAGTGCATCAGGAAATGATTTCAAGTTTATGCCATTCAAATTGGTTATGCCAACTCAAGAGATAAGACTGTTGCCTTGGAAAGTATCCTAGTGGTTCAAGAATTTGCAAACTTGTTTCCTGAAGAGATACCAAGCTTGCCACGTAAGAGAGACATAGACTTTACTATTGAATTGATGCCTAGTGTAGCCTCGGTGTCCCAAGTTCCATATTGGATGAGCATATCAGAATTAACAAAACTGAATATGCACTTGCAGGAGTTGTTGGACAAAAAATACATCTGCCCTAGTGTGTCGCCTTGTGGAGCTCCCGTGCTGTTCGTCAAGAAGAAGGATGGAACCCTTTGTGTGTGCATGGACTATTGACAACTGAATAAATTGACAATTAAGAATAAGTATCCTTTACCCTGTATTGATGAACTTTTCGATCAAGTAAAAGGGGCAATGGTATTCTCAAAAATTCATTTGCAATCAGGATACCACTAGATCAGAATCAAGGAGGAGGACATAGCCAAAACTACCTTTCGAACTCGCTACAGACACTATGAGTTCGTTTTACTACCATTTGGGTTGACCAATGCCCCTCCAAAATTTATGTACTTAATGAATAGCATATTTCATCAATATTTAGACAAATTTGTGTTAATTTTTATTGACGATATGCTAATATATTCCCGGAATGTCAAGGAATACAAGGAACATATCAGGTTGGTTCTGCAAACACTACGGGAACATCAACTAAACGCCAAGTATAACAAATGTGACTTCTTTAAGGATCAAATTCAATACTTGGGATATATTATCACCAAGAGGGAATCGTTGTGGACCCCGAGAAGATAAGGACCATAATGGAATGGCCAGTACCAAAAGACATAACTTATATAAGATCATTCATGGGATTAGTAGGATATTACTGGCAGTTTGTGTAAGGATTTTCAAGAGTGGACTATCCTATCACTTCCCTACAGAAAAAAGGGAAAATCTCTAAATGGACCATAGATTGCCAAAGAAGTTTTGAATATCTCAAACATCTGCTCACCACCACACCTATATTAAGCATAGTAGACCAGGAAAAAGACTATGTGGTGTGCACAAATGTGAGTAAAGAAGAATTAGGGGAGTATTGATGCAAGAAGGAAAAGTAATCGCTTACAAGTCAAAAAAATTAAAAGAGCATGAACAAAAATATTTCGCTTACAATCTGGAGCTGGCTGCTACCATTCACACGTTAAAAATGTGGCATCATTATTTGATAGGAAAGAAATTTTTATTGATGACAAACCATCATAGCCTAAGTAGTTATTTCAACCAGCCTACCTTAAATTCTAGGCAAGCACGGTGGGTGGATTTCCTAAGTGGATTTGATTTCGAGATTAAACACCTGAAGGGGAAATAAAATCGGGTGGCTAATGCTCTAAGTCAAAAGGTACATTTCCTCTATGAAATCTCTTGTAGTGAAGGGTGGACTACCCTCAACGAGATGATTAAAAAGGTAGTCGAGCAAGATCAAAATTATTAACAAATAAAACAGCAAGTGGAAAACCCAACCAATCATGTGATTCAGCAAGGTTATGCACTGAATGCGGCTGACATGTTGTATTATAGGAAGAGATTATATGTACCCAACCAAGGTGACATTAAAAATGTGATTCTAAATGAATGTCATAAGAGTCCTTACACAAGACACCCGGGGTATCAAAAGCTAATTACATCACTTCGGAAAGAGTACTATTGGTCAGGCATGAAGAAGAAAGTGACAAAATATTTGGCACATTGCATAGAATGCCAACAAGTCAAAATAGAGCATCAACACCCTGCTATTTTATTACAACCGTTACCCATTACAGAGTGGAAATGAGAGACCATTATTATGGATTTTATAACAAGATTACCTAAATCCAAAAGGAACAATGACTCCATCATGGTGGTGGTGGACAAATTAAGAAAATCAACCCATTTTATATTGATATTGTCCACTTTCGGAGCAGCACAAATTACTAATATTTTTATGCAAAACATATTGAGGCTGCACGGTTGCCCAAAAACTATAATTTCTGACTGTGATGTAAAATTTACATTAGCTTTTTGGAGAACTTTGTTTGAAGTGTTGGGAACCCAATTAAATTTCAATACCACCTATCATGCACAGATTGACGGACAAACAGAATGGGTAAATCAGGTGGTAGAGGATATGCTAAGATCATATGTGATGCAGCAACCATCTCGGTGGGAAGACTATTTGCACTTGGTTGAGTTTGCTTACAACAATGGCTATCACATATCCCTACAGATGAGCCTGTTTGAAGTGCTTTACGGAAAAATATGTCGTACACCCTCCAGTTGGGGAGGACCAGAGGACAGACTTATGTTGGGCCTTAAAATGCTAAAAGATATGGAAGAAATGGTTAAAGAGGTGCAATCCAACTTAAAGGTAGCTCAAGATAGACAAAAAATCTTTGCAGACCATAAGAGGAACTTTAAGGAATACCAGGGAGGAGATCATGTGTATGTAAGAATTTGAGCTAAAAGGAGTACCTTATGATGGAGTGGGTTTGCCAAGTTGGAACCCCGCTTTTGCAGACCATTCCAAGTCTTAGGAAGAGTTGGGCCGGTGGCATACCAACTCGCCCTGCCTAGTCATATTCGGGTCCACAATGTCTTCCATGTATTAGTGTTAAAGAAATACGTTTATGACCCTAAGCACATAGTTAGTTGGGAAGACATTTAGCTAAGGAAGTGTCTTAGGTAGACCAAACAACTTTGTTGCTAAGAGAAAAACTGATTTAAGTATTGTGTGTTTCAGGTCGAACCGGAAGGAGAATTCTTGGTCGAGCCATTGAACAGACTCAATCAAAGATAAGTCATGCTGCGGAAACGAGCCATCACCCAGGTTAAATTGCAATGGAAACACTTTGGGCCAGATGAGGCCACCTACGAGGATGAACAACTCATGAGGGAAGCTTATCAAAAATTGCATATGGATGGTAAACATCAGGATGATGTTTGATTTCAGGAGGGGGAGATGTAATGCCCCTAGTAAAACTGTAAATATTTTTATTACCAACAGTAAGAACAACTGAATAACTATTGTTATTTTTGGGTAACTAAATAATTATTACTATTACTATTTGAATTGAAATATATTGTTAATTATTGTTAATAGGAAATGATTAGAGTATCAATGGATCTCGTAACTCCTCATGAAAGGAAGTTAAAATTAAAAAAAAGCAGTTGCTGAAAAACCCTAACTACCTTTCCCAACTGTGTATGCTTCCAAATAAAAGTAAGTAAGGGGAAGGAAAAACCATGCTATAAGGATAGATGGAAAGGGAAGTGACCACTAAGTCTAGTGATGACCAGATAGCATAGGCACAGTGTGCCAGGAACTTGTAGAAGATGGTGGTCTTGCAAGTGTGCCTGGGGGTAGATTAGGTCCCATAGGACCAATCTCATGGTTGGGTGGAGGACAAGCAGTAGAAAACAGAGGTGAATCTTTTCTAAAGGAGTACTTCAATTGAAATATGAAACCAGGTTCGGAAAAATAGAACTGTGTCTACATAGTAAGAAAAGAGTCATTTATAGGAAATGCAGGAATATGATTCATAGAATCCCCTTAGAATGTATATTAGAGTTAATTACAGTTGTTCCGAATTGATTATCGAAATAAATATTAAATTAACGAACTATCTTTTGCTGTATGAATCTCGAATTATAAGATGAAAGCGAACTATCTTATGCTGTGAGAATCTTGGAATAAAATAGTATAGTGTATAATAATATAATGTACAAGAAAACAAGAACGATGAATTACCATAATATATCAAAACACCAAATAGAAGACAATGCCTATTTTGAAAACTGTAAGGTTTTCGAAGTTTGGGTACATGCAACCCCGATGATAAGCACTGAGCCACCATTCAATATAATGTAAACTTCCATAGTAGTAGAGAAATGAAAATAGTAAGTATATTTCTTAATAAAATGAGTATTTAAAGAACAACAATCTAAAAAATCAGAGAAGAAAATTTTGAACAAAACAACTTGAAATCAGAAGAAAAATTTACCAGTGAATATTGGAGTTTCAGTAGCGGAGAAGGAAGTTGTCCTCACAGATTGGTAACCTGAGATAAATCAGGGAAACTCGAAAGGACCGGGAACCCATAACCTAGGTCGTATTAGCCAAGATGACAAGGGTTCGCATTCATGGTCGAAACCCAACACATGAGGGAATCTCAATGAACCTTAAGCGGAAAGGACAAACCCTTAGCATTAAAGAAAAACATACAAACCTCACGAAAGGAACATTTAATCCAATGTCAACAACAACAAATAGAAACAGAAATATCTAGCAATATTATAGCAAACTAATATTATAGCAGTTCAGTTTCCTTGATAATATCAGTAGACAATAACTCAAATGGATTTTAAACACAGTTCTTTAGCAACATAAAACCCTTCGTTTTCCACACAAAAATAATGACAAAATATAGTATTCAAATGTCCAAAATAGTTTACAAGATTTAAACCATTATGCTTCAGACAAAGCGCAAAGATAACATATATAAGTGAAACCATTGAATGCATGCTTAAGACTTTAGTAGCACAAAATAAGAAACCATGCGGTTACAAATAGAGTGCAAACTTAGCATCTTATCAACTCAGGAAAGCAAAAAAATATAACCTAGCAGCTAGCAGAGGTGTCCGCTTAAGCCTGATAGCAGGTGAAGCCAAACCCTAACCCCTTTCCTGAGGGGAATCCCATGTATGCAAAGTTTATATAGATAATGAGATTAAAAAGACTAAGGACCACAAACTATAAATCTCTTCATTGTTTATACATACTCTTCGACTAAAATAAAAAATCGAGCCCTCATATTGACAGAGAAGAGCACAAAACACATAGCATTGTGCTGTCCAGACATCACGGCTTTCCTTTTAGCTTAGCATTGGAAATATGAGAAAAAGAGATAGTATTTTCTCGAGAGCCGAACCTCTCAGTCCCAGACAACCAGAATATAGTGGTAACTTCTTACCTGGATTATTCTGAGTAAATAAATTTGGATGGATGTCCACCACGCTGCTAGGGTAGGTAGCTTCTGAACCCTCTAGGAAAGAACCCATAGAGACACCACAACTGCATTAGCAACAAAGCTATGAAAAAGGAAATCAAAGAAACCAATAAACACCATATAGATTCAACACTGAAACAGGGTCATAATGCTCTTACCTGGACTCCACAGTTCGGAAGTGCAACCATAACACTGCAACAGACCTTCCAACTAGACCTCAGCCCTGAGTTGACAGAAAGACCAAACTCGCAGGAAGCATGGAGCAAGACGGAGCGGGCACCCGGAGTCAAAAGTGGAAAATGAGACAAAGCACCCGAGAGCTGGCTTGAATCAGGCCTGAGATAAATATGATCGTAGGATCAACAAACTGGCTCTCCTCCCTCGATGCAATGATACATTTGAGGAGCGTAATTGCAGTGGGATGGCTGTGCTTGGGCCACGTACTAGGGCAAAGTAGGGCATAAATGCAAAAATCTAGAAAAATCATTAGAAAGGATAAGATAATCAGTTGGACACGGTACAATGTTGACAACTGTAAATCCATAAATGCTACAACAGGGAAACAAACAAGGTGTAGGAGTATTCTAATGTGATGTATTTAATAGTCACATGGGTTTAGTAATATATCCGTATTTTTTTACTCAGAATTTAAACGAGTAACCCAAGTACAAGGTATGATTTGTATTGTCGACCTATCCAATGTCATATTCAATGTAATAATGTATGCATTATAAAATCAAAATAAAAAATTATTATGTGTTTTTACCTTAAGTGAATAGTTGGATTGTCGAAAATCATTAATGAAACAGAACCTCAAATTTTAAAAGAAAAAAACATCTTGCAACTACCTAATCCAATGGAAATATATCTATAGTAAGAGTATCTACAAATAAGTATAACCATACTCAATCTACAACCAATCAAATCTTCTGAAACTAAATATTATATAGTAAATCTTGGTAAATAACTAATCTGGATTGGATCATTATATTATTTTCCATCCATATCGATGCATTCAAAGTTTAAAAAATAAAGGAATCAACTCACAAGACCATTTTTACTGGCAGGACCCAATTTAGTGAAATGCCTGAAACCTTCAGGAAGAGTGTTTTGAAACATCAAACCACGTTTTTGGGGCATACAAATTTTCTTCTTTGTCACGACACCTTTTTATGCTATTTTATACACAAATATATTTCCAACCACACAAAGACATGTGTTAATAAGATTCCGTATGAAAAAGTTATGCCACTCGGAAGTTGACTTTCTTGTTTTCACACCTATGGTTTGGGAGACTGTCACGCCAGACCCCATTATTCATGAAAAAGGGGCTAGATACATGATCATGATGTAAAATAATTTAGAAGAGTTTATATTGTGACTCTACTTAAGAGTTAATGTAGTCAAACTTAACCACTAGCAGGTTATTGGGTTGTGTTATAACCAAGCCACTAGGAGGAAGAGGAATTCCAGTCTCTCAAGAGAATTTTGTTCCATAGATAAGTAAACATATCAATGAGGGATAGGAGGTAGAGCACATAGATAGGATTTATGCACTATAGCATCCCATGGGCCACATGCCTTCTTTGTATCTGCAGCCATATTTCTAGACATAGAAAGAGAGCAAAGAAACCTCACCTTCCAGGTCGGTTTTCTCTCAAAATAGATTCCCAGAGCATATTTTGTGTCTTATGTGTGAGTGTGAGCTTATTTTCTTATTATCTATTTTTCTGCATCATTTTCATTCGCATGCATACACTAATTACATTTAAATCTACATATTTTAAAGTTTAATAAAACTGTAATAGTGTAGAATTTTCAAAATTTTAACATAATATTATCAGATATGCTGTGAAAAATTGTTGAGTGAAATATCCACGACAATTTAGTGATCAATCACTACTCATAAATAAATTCAAATTTTATAAGAAACTTGAATTAACCAAACCTTTTGCAATTAAGAAATTCGATGGAAAAATATCCTTCTAGCATGGAGAAGTAAACATAACTCATGCGTTGATAAAGAATTAAGTATAGCTTATGATAATAATATTGGTTATATTGTCGTTCAAAGTGTACACCTAAGGAACAATGTTCAGAGCAAGGGTTGTGATTCTTATCCCTACTCTGAGCGTTGTGCCTTAGGTGTACATTTTGGGTGACAACAAGGTCGTTTGGTATCTAAATTTCCACTCTCAATGTCTACAAAAGGGATAAATAATATTCACATTCATATTGACAATCATCTCCTAGAGTTTGATTACAAAAAAGTCCATAAGGTAGGCTAATCTATAGAAGAAATTTCAAACTATTTTGCCACTAGACAACATTTCTTCCTTGAACGAGAATTAACATAGAAGTTTTACCACATGAAGTTTGTTGAGTTTTTGGTTTTCTTTGCCTTGAACCTTCTTATGAAATTTGTTGTGATTCTCTCTTAAAACTCACCGTGATCTTGAATATGTGCAATAACATTTTCCCTTGTAATTTTTATAATTAGAAATGTTTCAAAAAATTGTTCAAAACTCTCCTTTTGCATATGTTAGGTTCCTATACCAATAGGTGTCATTTCTCATGATTGACTGTGGAAATACCAAATATGATCATCCTTTTCATGCTGCAAAGGTTCCATATTATCACTAAATCAAGATTCAGATAAAGAGAAGAGAAAGAAATCCCAAAGAAAGACCAGGAAAGTGGCTTGTTAAAACATGCAATCAAAGAAGTGCAATCACTGACTTTCTCACAGTTGATGAATAGCCAGACAGTTTAACCCTGCCTAGGTCATGTTTAAATTTCTTGTTTTAGAATAGAGAATAAGATTTGCTCAAATAGTTCAAACTTGGCAGATCACTAGATTAGATAGAGAATTAAAGGGCCCAACTGCTCAATTTGAGCCCTTGGTTGAAATAAGGATAGATTTAGATAGGAGGGCAGCCAAAAGAAAAGAGGAAAAGCAGGGTTTGCTAGCTCAAATGCACCCAATCAAAGGAAGAAAAAATGGTAGGTATTTTAGGTTGGGTAGGCAGATAATTATGAGGTTACAGAAAGCAGAGTGATGTTTAGTTTAAACAGTATCACAAGCATCATGGCAAAGTGGCTACAAGTTCAGTGGAGCATGACTGACTTCCCGTTTCATTTCCCCCACAAATTTCGCTAACATCCCCTAAGGATATTGAGATCTGCTCAGTAGTCCTAATCCATTTCATTTTTTGAGAGATACTAAGCAAAACATTGTCTTTGCTTGGTAAACACAAGCCACATTTCTTGTGTAAATATAATTATCTCATTTCCACTTCATCTCCTAAAAATCCTAAGTTTTACCCTATAAACTTAGCATTTCCCTATCATTGGCCATATTAACATCCTAGCTTTAGTATATAACTCGTATATTAATGTTTCCCTACCCCTACTATGTATTAAAAATAAAAAAACCCAAAATATCATATATATCCCACCCCCGCCTAATATGGCTATGGTTTAAAGGTTCCTTGGGAACCATTGGTCCACTTGGAGCCAATGATGGCCCACCACGTGTCCCAATGGGATTTGTTAGACCTTCGTCCAACAAATAACCATACCCTCTTCGCCCACACAATAAATATAATCAATTAACCTTTGGTTAATTGAAATGTCAGGTCCACTCCGCATTTACCAAATAAACCGAAGTTTGAAACCCACCGAACCTTACAAAAATTAAAAGTTATCGTGCATGCTATTCTCTTAAACCCCCGACAACTCACCTTCTCGTCTGCTGTCGGATCGCCTCCTCCACATCCAATGGTCCTCATTGATACCGGAAGCACCCCGACATCAAGTCGTTAGCACCCGATGGTTGGCGTTTTTCCTGTCGTACACAGGGACACTTGGCGCGTTCATATCGCATCGGGCTAGCGCTGACAAAAACCACCCCCGTACAAAGGCGGTCCAATGGAAATCAGATACCATTCTCCGTCCTTCCGCCCACGTCACTATCCTGGTAGCAAACACGTCATCACCTGCACCGCTCCTTTAGCTGCCGTGTCTGCCATGTCAGCAACCACGTCACCCTATGTACTCCACTACAGTACAAAGCTACGTCATGCTGATGTCATCCCTAAAACGCGCCTAAAAGCCCGAAAAGTCCAAATTTTTAAAAATTCGGGAAAGCGATTGTTTTGTTTATTTCGAGTTTGTTGACTACGCAACCTTGCATGCGATTTACGACGAATTCGCCAGTACTGCTGCACAGTTCGTCACCCCAGCTAAGTCAACTCCACAGTGCGTCACTCTAGCTCGGCCTGCAGACTTCATCATACACCAGGCACCTGTAAAATAGGTATTTATCCCATAGTCGTCCTCCAACACTATTTTTAAGCAATTTCTCCGGTAAAATCACCTGAAACGTTAAATTTAAACCAAAAGAATTGTTACCTGTGACCTCTGCACTAAAAAAATCGTTGGTTGATCATTGTTACCTGATAAAAACCTGCAAATTATACCTGTAACCTCTACAAATTGCCTAAAAAACTTCAATTCGATCCCATCTTTCGCCTATGAAATTGTGTAAAAGTACCTGTAAGGGAGAGTTCTTCCCTTGTTTCTTCTAGAATTCCAAACTAATGTTGTAATTCCCTGTGGGAAACCCAATCTATGGCTCTGTTGCCTGTCACCCCAAAGAGTTCTAAACCCAAGCTCAGGGTCACTTAAGAACTTGAAAGGGAGGCTATTTTCACAGTTTTGTCCAACCTCCCCACTACAATTTGCATAGTTCAACTTTTACTCCATGAATGCTACCCAGTGGGGTCACCACAAGATAAAATTCAGTCTGCAAGATCTTGAAAAAAGTCTTAGAGCCAGAGTTCTCTTTTTTGTTGTTCCATAAACTTATATTTCAGTCAAGACATAATCAATTAAAGTATGGAGGCTCCAGTGGCTCTCATTATTGCCCCCTTGAATGCACCACATAAGCATTTGGAGTGGTTACCTCTGGCAAACAGGGACTTCTAGATTAAGGACATGATGGGTCTCAAGTCTCACCTGCAAACTTTTTGTCAATTCAGAAATAGCCATAGAAATAACACTGATGTCCTGGGAATCAGGGAATCCAACATGCCCATCTAATACATCCCTTCAGTCAATGTGCTTCCTGACGTCATTCATCTATGCCATGCAAACTATGATCCCACACAAAGAGTAATCCTCACTCTAGATGGATCTGTACTGTTGTACATTACTCCTCAATCCATAAATGAAATGCTGAACTTTGAGCCACCTCAACCTCTAGTTCCTCTCACAATGAAACTCCTGCTTGATCAAGGTGCAAAACTGCCTATCTTAGAAATAGCAAGAGTAGGTCAGTTGTTCATGCAACCACAGTGCCAGGCCGATCATCCTCCACCCTATCATCAAGTCTCATTCAATGAAACATGCAAGATCCTAATAGATATGATATCGTACATTCTAGGATGCAAAACCAGTGAGTTTGTGGATGAAATTGTGTTTGTGCTAATGTCCACGTTCACTCCAAGACAGCCCCCTGCTATCATGTATGACTATGCCACCTTCATAGCAAACAAAATCCATGAGCAATTCATGATGTTGAAGAGAGAAAGAGTGTTTAAGTATACCTCTTACATATACCATCTGTTGTTGTACTATCACCCTGATAGTTTCCAAGTTCCTCTCAAGGAACTAGACTCCAAAGGAGAGAGGAGATCTGTCATCTTCTGGACTTCAGTTTTCCATGAAGTCCACCTCTCACCCTATACATATTGTGATTTTATTGATATGTTCATTTACCCAGCCACTTGCCTGTTGATGATGACTCCTCCTAGCAGACTCACTGCTGAAATACAGAGAATTTTACATCTTTCAAGGGGCTACAACATTGGTGATTGGTATTTCTACCAAAACCATACAATGATCATGATTTATGGTTGTGAATTGGCCCCCTACAAACTACCAAGATATGTCCCCATGAGACTTTTTGCCTTGGAATATTTCAGGGAATTTAGTAGTGCAGATTTGACTCATTTCCATGGCAAAAACAAGAAGGCACAGCTCAGGATTATACATCAATTGGGTCTTTTTGTTTTCAATAAAAGTGAATAAGCCTTGAGTGATGCAGACAAGATGCTAGGGGAAGAACTCATGCTAAAACAAAGCTTCATTTGGGCACCATATGACCCTGAACATTTCATAAGCTATAGAAGAGTAAAAAACAGGCTTTCATGATATGTGCACCAGCCAATCCCTCACATTGAACAATATGCAAATCGACAAGAATGGGTAGAGGGCACACTAATTGAATATATTACTGAAGAAGAAATATTAGAAATGGAAATGAAAGATTATGAGAAGAGAATTGACCTGTATTATGTTGCATAGGTCTCTTTCACACAGCCTCAACATATTGGAGCAAGCACATCAGCTACTACAACTTCACAACAGCTGGCTCAAGAAGCCACTCCACTTATAGGGAAAGGTAAAGAAATACATCATTCTTAGTAGCAGAGTACAACGACAGAACGACCATCTACAAATCAAGAAAAGGGTCAAGAACAAGGCCCTTCAACCCAAGTAAAGACAGTTGAAATCCCTCTACTACAAACCCCTCACAATCAAGAGAGCACCAAAAAGAGGGACAGACCTGAAGAGACGCCTACAGGGGCATCTATAGATCAGCAAGGTGAGAAGAGACAAAGGCTAAACCCTATTCTGAGGAGGAATTCACCGAAGAAACAACATGTAACATTAGGGGTGAGGGAACTTCTGAACAGCAGATCCCTCCAATTTTGGAAACATTGACCAGCTCCTTTCAGCAGGAGCAAGAGAGATAGTCTGGTGTGGAGGTTACATCCACCAAGCAACAGAGCAAGCAGGGCTCGGATATCAAGAGAGCATTCACAAAAATTAAAGCTAGAAACGAACCAGTGAGGTTTCAGCTCTATAACCAATTGTTGAGAATGGCTCCTACCAATCAACAAAGGTTGATGATAGCCTATGATATCCAGGTAGGGAAGATGACTCTTAGTCACTTCAAGCCCACTATACAACATCCAATAGACCAGATTGAGTTGCACAAAAAGGCTGGAGAAATGGTATACTCCACCTTGGCAGAAAAAGCACTAATGGCCCATAGACTGCAAAATTCATTATATAACACATCTACCCAATTAGTGCTGGAGAAATCCTCCTCATTGGCTAACGATAATAGAATAAAATCCTTGGAAGAAATCATTATAGAATTGGGACATGATCCAAAGGATCCCAAAGGCGCACAGGCCTTAATAAGGAAAAAGGAGGAGGACATAGCAGCCATGAGGAGACAATTGAAGCTGCCAACTACAATACACCCTCAAACCACAGAGGTGGCACCACAAAAGGAAGAAGAGGATGTGGTCAGCTTACTAATGAGGATGAACCAAAGATTGTTAGATACAGAAAAGGCCTTGGAATAAGCTCTACAAGGAAAAAAAACAAGAGTTGGCCTCTCAACCAGCCCAAACATCTCCAATTCTCACAGCTCCTCCTCCAGCAGTCACTACAACATCACCTCCCCTTGATCCGGCATCAACATCAGATACCTCAACTTTAGTAGCAGCTACAACAAGTGCACTACAGGAGGCCAGCTTGAGCATGGAGGAGATGATGAAAGAGATAAAAGATTTGGAGAGCCAGATGGAAGAACTGAAGGAAACAAATGAAAAACTAGCCAAAATTGAGGTTAGTTATGACAAGTCAAAGATGACTGTAGCAGAGAAAACCAGGGAAGTAAAGGCCCTAGAGAATAAAATAAAATCCTTGGAGAAGGACCTCACTCTCCATAGAACCCTGACAAAAATAAAGACCATTTTATGGGACAAGATTGGCCAAGCTATTGCTGATCAATGGACAACAATACAAATTATTTTTGATCAGATAGAATTGATAGGACTGGCTCAATATGAAACTCAAAAGGCCAAGGTATTATTGGCCAATAAGCCTGAGCAAGCCAACAAATGATTCATTTTTTGAACACTCATACCAGTGAACAGTTAGCATCTCTGGACATTCATAACAGGACATAGACTATTTTAAGAGTCAAGAAGGTGCTAACTATGAAAAATTTCGTTCAGACAGTAGAAAGAAAATTCCAGGAAATGCAGACAGATATAGAAGCCTTCAGACATAAATTTGCAATGTTACAATGTAAAGGTTTACCTAGCCTAGTCACTAGCAGTGGGAAGCTCTTGAAGCAAGAACAATATGCTCATACGTTAAATACCTATGTGCAAAATCAAATTACAGCATCATCAAGCAACACAGAAGAGACAATGCCTCCCTCTGGATAGAGTTTGTATGATAAATTGGAAAGTTTGTTTTTTATTGAGCATGAGGTGGCACATCTTTTTGATTTCCAACCAAATTATTACAGGTACACTAAAGTTGATGAGACACTAATCAAATTGAGAAAGCATCAGTGGTGGAAGAGCATGCTGGAGGTTTTACCAAAATAAGTTGAATTCTCCTTTTTGTAAATTATTTGCATTACATTTAAAGGGTAATATCAGGGAAAATCAAATCAGCTAAGGAGAAGATTCGCGCCAACAGATAAAACAGGCTCAGGCACAGGTGGAAAAAGACAACGCATGAGGAACGCACATCAGGGAAGCAGCCATCAACCGACTATCAGAGTCAAAAAGTCAGCAATAAGTAGGAAACCTAAAGTAGCCAGTACAACACATTTATTTCCTCAGTTATTGATGCGCGGTTTTTTCTACATCAGTTATTGCTTCTGCCAGAGTAGATGGATAAATTTATGTCTATATATTTCCCTATGGGATATTTTGTAAACTTCTTATAAATACTTTCAAAAGAGATGTATTATTGTTGGCTGATGAATATCATTCTGGACCTGCTCTATAAATTTTGAGAATTCTTCTGAAATAAAATTGCTGGATGCTGTGTTGGTGAATTTGCTGGTTGTGGAATCAATGGTTGAAGGATGTGTTGCAGAATTCTTGTGTTGATGCATGGATCAATAAGTTTCCTTTACTCTTGAGTTACTGTATTTGTGTTTTATTTATCATATGAATACCATGTTCTAAATTACAAGAAAAAAGGATAACCCAGAATTTACTAGCTGTACTCTGTGTTCAATTCCTGTAGTTTTCTATGTTTTCCACAGGACTATCATGGGCGAGAATTCTTAAATGCTCTTGTCTCCCTGATTCTTACACACTAAATATCATCAAGGAATTCTTGATTGCTCCCTAATAATGTTTACACAATTTCCTTTTGTTGACATAATGAAATATTCTTGATTTCCTTTCATTTCTTGACTTCATTTCATCTTACTCTCAGCTTCAATATTGTTCTATGTTTAACTATCCTGCTATGCAATCTTCCCATTGCCAAAGAAACCATATCCAGAAGTTTATTTCATTAGAATCCATCAACCCAATGGTCTGAACATCTCTCAACTTACTACCTTGTTTTACTGAATGTCATCTTCCAAACACCAAACAAAACTTGTGCTTCATAACTAGCCTAACAGATCGTTAAACAAATCTAAGACATAAAGAGAGAGCCCTCTTTGGTTGCAGATTGGCTAGGATCTGCAGCTAAAAGATTGGTTAGTGGTTACCTCAGTCGTATTCCCTCCTGGAGCCAGGGAACAACCTGAGTGATAACAACATCATGTAGAAACAATATAAATGCATTTGCACTGAAAATTACTTTGGTAATGTCATAATGTTTCACATTCAAAATTAATTTGGTTTACCTTGTCATATTTATCATTAGAGATGTTTCAAGAAATTGTTCAAAACTCTCCTTTTGAATCATCTAGAAACAATATAAGTGTATTTACACTCAAAATTAGTTTCATAATGAAATAATGTTTCAAATTCAAAATTAATTTAATCACTACATATCACACCAAGTATCATCTTGAGACACGTCACACTTTCCCAAACATTTATTCATCATTGCCCCACAATTTGTACTCCAATGACCTTGATTACTTTCTCAATGACTCTTTGGATAAATTTCCCATGAATTTGCTTGGGTATTTGATTTCAAATATATTATTATCCACCAAATTTCCCATCTATTTTCAAAATTTTCCATGGTTGCTTGCCATTTCATATTTGTAGACAATTATAGGCCTATGTTTTTCCTAGCTGAAAAATATAATTGGGATTTTAACCCCTAATAATCAAATTATCTTATCTTCCATACAAAATCTCCCATATTTCCTTTTCTAAATTATATCAAAAAATTGGAGTCATGCTTTGTAAATAATTTGCTTCAACATGCTATTTATGGACTGTAAAATCAATATTCTCTACTTGAGCTCTAATACCACCTTTTCATGTCCCAATCCACCCTAGTTTGAGACACATTATGATTTTGGTGACTATGACACCTTAAAAAATCAAATTGTCTTCTCTACATAACTCTTATTCACTTAAATATGAACTTTGATACCTACTTTCTAAATCTACCATGCATGTAAGGAAACCCACAAGCCTAATATTCTACAATAACATGCATACATCAATCCTAATTAACATAGGAATCTCATGTAGTATTCCCAATAACAAAACATTAATAATTATCAGATATAGGTGCACATTATATATACATTAGTTCATGCAAAATAATAAGAAAATTTACCTTAATGAAATCGCTATCTAGGCAATGCCATTCAAATAATACAAATAGTAGGCCACTCCCGATCTCTTGCTGCAACAACACAAGGGAAAACTAGGCCTTTGCACTCAACCACAAACCCCCACTGTTTCATAGGTTTCTCACTCAATTGAGAATCCCAATCACTACTCTCTTTTTCCCTTTTCATCACAGATAATCAAGTGCATGATGCCTCTTATCTGCAACTACAATCTCTTAGGTCAACTCCCTCTTCTAGGAATTCAGTGTGGGCTATATTTAAAAATCACTCTACTAGGACACTTGGGATGATGCTATGGTATATTACTATTAGATTTGACTTCAATTTCCTCTCCAAACCTATGTTATAGATTCCTTCACTTTTGATACTATATATAGGTTCTTCCCTACACCTTTCCGTCTGATCATGGAGAGATATTTATGTTATCAAATTCATAAATGTAATGATCCTCACTAACAAAAGCATACCGTTTATGTGTATGTTTCCTTCCTATCTTTTGGAATTCTAGCAAGTTCTTTCCTAACCACTTAGTTACCCATCCCAATGATTATCCCTTTACATCTAAGGTATTATACTTTGATTTGTACTTTTCATATGATAAAACAATGATTATTTTGACTTTACCCCGTATGATTCCCTTCTCATGGAGTCATAACAATCGCATCATTTTTAGTGCCCCTATCATATGTTGGGAATAATACTAAGAGGGTGTTGGGGGGTGAATCAATATTTGTAAATTAATAAATTTTTCATTTCCATTAATCAGATTTATATACACTACTTCAGTGAAGGGAACTAGCGTGTGCACACAACAATTCTTAAGGCAACCAACGTATATCTAGTGAACTTATGATTCAGTTAATTCATGATATGTTGATCTTTAATTAGCACAACAATACTTTTTAAAACATTAAATAATAACCATCTACAATAATAACAAAATAAACAATCACACATAAGCAACACACATGAACACCAAGATTTAAGGTGGAAATCCAATGCGAGAGAAGAACCACCTGCTGTTGTTTTCTCTATCTTCTTTTAATCAAAGAATAATCTGTTTACAATCTTGTACTGGTGCAGGCTCATACCAGTATGTAGGCAACCACCTATAGAAGGCTACAACCTTCTATCATTCTCCAGCTTCTACTGGAAGGGAGCTACAACCCCCTAGCTTTTGTACTAGTCGATATGTTTACTAGTACGTAGGTGCCACCCCACAGAGGGCTCCAACTCTCAATCGTTCTCCAGTTGCTACTGAAAGGGAGATCCAACCCCTTGATCAAATCACCAGCCACAATTGGTAGGAAGCTTTGACTTGCTCATCGAAGGCTCCAATCCTCAATATCCTCTAGGGACCATGTTTCATAAATTTTCATATTGGATACTCTTGGTACACAACACTACAATATGAAGGCCACATTTTATCAAATTTTCACATTGGACCCGTTACTAAGATTTAAGCTCAAAATCAATCACCACTACAATACAACAATCATATACATTTGCATCAACCAATCACTGAAACCCAATCATCAATCTCTAATATAACTAAAACCAAATCATCAATCTATGATATAACTGAAACAATCAAGCATCAATCTTTGATATAATTGAAACAATCAGAAACCTCTAAACCTATGACACAACTGAATCAAACAATCATTGAACCTTTGACACAACTGAATCAAACAATCATTTAACCTTCATCAAATTCAACCAATCAACTGGAACAGATAGATCACTGTAACCAGTACATACATCTGAACCCAGAACAATTCATCAACACCTAGAACCAACTGTAACCTCAAAAATCATGTGTTAGGATCTATACGCTCCTTCAATTAAGCCAACCTACGTGTATACACTACTTCCTTTAGCCCAACTTGTGTATACCTCTAAGGATAGTGAATCATAAAACCTCTGAACCACAAACTATACCACTCATTGACATTCTGAAGATCTACTGTCAATTTACAAAGTTCTAAATAGATAGCAGGAAGGATCACCCTTTTTACTCAATCAATCAATCAATCAGACACAAACTCCTTATGCATTCAGTTTTACTTTCATATCTAAGAAGACTTCATTGACAGAAAACAAGTAAAAACAACAACACTGATTAAATAGATCAGTCATCACTGAACAACATTCTTTTCTTTTACATACACTACTTGGAAGAGCCAAACCTGCATGTATATGCACCTTCACCCAAGTGAACCAATGTATAGATCTGTAAATACTTATAACTTCGCAGCTCATACCCAAAGCATAACATATAAAGGATAAAACAATTATTAGCACTTAGATCTAGCCTATTCATTATCAGATCACCTCAAGATAAGTCATTATGATCTTGATTCGTCATTACATCTCCTTCATCATCAAACACTCAGGTGCATACTTAGTCGAGATTAAGCAAAGCATCAAAAAATCATAATATGCATATTTCTCTTGATCTAAAACTTCAAAAGATATTCATTACTTGTACACTTAGCCCTTTGATATTCTCCTCCTTATATACTTAGATCCTTTTTCAATACCTTGGACCAATACCTCGGACCAAAAACCTCGAACCAAAACTTTGGACAAATAACTCGGACCAAAACCCTGGACCAAAAATTTGAACCAAAAACCTCAGACCAATAATTTGACGAAAAACCTCAGACCAATACCTCGGACCAAAAACCTCGGACCAATACCTCGAACCAAAACCCTGATTTTCCATCCCATATGCACTTTTCCTTCTGTGACAATGTGTGCATACGTATACACTTCTTCTATTCTGTGAGCATGCCTGTATATGCTACTTGGACAAGGTGAACTAGTGTATACTTCTTAAACCATTCTCTTTCTTTTTTTTCTTGATTCTCATCTATAGTCCTTTGTTCCTTCATCCTATTATTTTGTACCATTACTTTGTTCCCTTTGAATAGACCTGTTATATTGTCATTTTCCATATTACTTATGAAATTATTCCTTTGAACTTCCCAACATTTTGTCACATCTGTAAACACAACTACCATGCATTCTGTCACATCTGATATCTCTCCTGTAGATTCATCTAGTTTCCATATACCAATGAGTTGTTCTGGTACAAGTGGGTTGCCATCAAGTACAACACATGCATCATAATGGAAGCATCATAGAGCTAATAGCGTATTTTATTAATAACAATGCAGTGTGATACAATATACAATTTTTTCCCTTAGCCATATGATACAACTCACCATGTTATAAGATATGTATGTATGTTTGCATTACAAAGCATGAGTGTTACAACTATCAACTTTTCCTTGTCCACACCTATAGCATAATCTTCTAGATAGAGTGGTGAGGCTCATCAATAGGTATATTATTTGGGTCACAATGTGATCCTCTAGCTTATTAAGTTCTCTTTTCTAACATTCGTCTACAAATCATTCTATATTATAATTAGTGTGAGGAGTAAATATGTGTTGATATGTCATGTGGCATAATGTGTGTTAAATGCAGGAATTGGAGCAATTTTGAGTTGATTTGAGCAGGAACTTGGAGTAGAGAAGGAAGAGATATTCTAGTAGGTGGTCCACCTCCTTAACTCTTCCGATCAGTCAAAGATCCCCCACTCTATCTCATCAACTTAGTGTCATTGGTAGCCAAGCACGCTGACTTCATTGGTTGTCGAGCTAGTGTAAGTCAAAGAAGAGTTAGATTCACCTATTCTTGAGTTAGGAAGTCAAATATCCCTATTTTCTATGGAGATGTTGGTAGCTCCACTTTTTTATAAATAAAAAATCTAAGGGACTCATTAGGATTCAAAATTTTATTGTAGCCAAGAATTCATTGAGATAAAGGACATATTACTATTATTTTGATGATGTATTTGATCTTTCTGAATGATAATACGAAGTTCTGTTTTGACCTAGTACTGATTTGAATCGGAGGGTTGAAGCTCTTGGGTTAGGGCCCAACCCTAGCAAACATAATTTCCTCTCTTGTATCTATATTCTTAGTTTATAATGTTGATTAATTGTTTAATTTTATTCATGTTTCTTTTAGCTTAGGAGACTGATTCAGTTGTTGTTTATTCATGTTTTGTTTAGCTCATAGGGTAAATTAGTTGTTGTAGTTCAGTAGAGTAAAATCCATCAAAAATCATGTGGCAGTGACCCCTATCTCATCTCCGTCATGGAATCATGATTAGAGGACCCCACTGTCACAACCCAAAAACAGAATGTGATTTCCTATTCATTGCATCAATCAAGATTCAACATTGGTCAGACAGTTGTTTATGATTTGTTGGAAATATTTACATTTTTTTTTTTTCTTCTCATGATTTTTATAGCTTTTAAGAAATCAAGTTCTTAGCATTAGTTAGATAAGCTTTTCCAAATTCAATTCATCTTTTCCACATTGACTGGTAATAATTTGTGAATGAAAAGAGAAATATGTGCATGTGTTATTGCAGGGTTGTTGAATCTACAGGAAAGGACCCCTTCACCACCCCATTTAGGTCGTCTCTACCTTCTTTTGATGCATGCCAACCCATGTACTAGATCTCTGGTTTTCGGTCACTGTGAGTAGCCATCTCAGCCCAAATCTGGCCTTCTTGAAGTACTAGGTTTGGATAAGGGCATTGATCACCTTCCCTACATTTTCAATAACTTTAATGCAACCTTACAACACTTCATCTAACCATTCTTACCCTCCAAACCCTCTCAGCCAAATTCATGTAGCATTTCAAGACATCCTGTAGTGGTACAGGAATCCTGTAACAATATCCTGTAGCACACCTGTAGCATCCTATTTTGACTTGCAATGATAGCCTAGCTTAGTTTAGTAGTATTTTGACCCCTCATCTTGGATTCTATGACCAGAAGTGCCACCTAGACCAGTCCCTTCACTCCTTTTCCTTTCCTACAAGATTAGACAGCATTAGTTCTTTCATTTCCGAATTTAGCAATTAGAACTTTATTTACTCTGCACGTGTGAACTAGATAGTCAATACATGCATTCTTGAATTATGAAATGATAGGATAATCCTTTTTTTTCAAGCAACCCTAATAGCTAGATGGTTGAGTGCAAGTTGACATAGTTTCCTTTCTGCAAATTAGAATAATATTTTTGTCCTTTCAGAGCATTTAAAAGTTGACATCTTTCATTTTTCTGAGTTGAAAAGAATTTACTTTCTCTACACTAGGACTATCCTTTAGATTATTATTTCAGTAGTTAGTATCCTTTTAGTTTAGTAGAGGAATGGTTTGGAACCCTAATGATCAAGTGATCTAGTTGAGGGTGGCATGAGTAGGACGATGCATCTACTATGTATATAGAATTGTCAACTTTAAGTTTGTAAGAATCCCCGGGTTGTTAAAGGAAGGTTAAAGAGTCTTTGGAAGTTGGAGCACTCTTGGTGCAATACCAGGGCTCACCATATTTTTGGTGTCATTTCCAAGGAGGTGTCTAGGTAGATGTAATTTCTACTTTTCTTTCTATTTTTCATTTAGTAGATAGATGCAGTTTCTACTTTTCTTTATATTCTACATTCAGTAGATAGATGTAATTTCTACTTTTCTTTCTGTTTTGCATTTGGTTTTAAAAAAACACATAAAAAGAAAATTTATTTCATGCCTCATAGGAGTAGAGACACTTTAGGGAAATTATTTCAAACTACCCCCACACCATCAAGCATTCAACCTTAACTCTTCTTCGGTGATTGTCAACTTCCCTCATTGACTGTAGGGGAGTTAGAGGACTCCATAGGCGAACAACCTGAGATCTTTGAAGAGCCTATTTGGGAAGAATAAGAAGAAACAATTCCACATACCTACACCATGGATGAAAATAGAAATTGGGGTGCTTTTCCCATCAGAGAGACTAATGGAGATGCTAGGATGAAAAATATAAGCACTTATGCCCTTCCTCGCTTCCATGGATTAACCTTAGAGGACCCTTATGCTTTTTTGTTTGAGTTCATTGTTGTATATAGAACATATGGTTATATCTCTGTTGACCATAAGTTGAAGTTGTTCCCATCCACCCTTAAGGATGCAACCTTGCGTTGGTTCATGGGTTTACCTAGGGATAACATCACAACCTAGGCTCAAATGTAGAAATCATTTAGCAACAAGTATAGGGACTATTGTAGGTTCATAGACACCAAAGAAGAAATATTTAGAATGACTCTTGGACCAGATCAATCCCTAGAAGACTATGAGGAAAGGTTCTAGCTTAGTTGTAAAAGGGCCAAATGCAGCCTTGATCCTGAATCACTCAAGTTAGTCCTTCTTAGAGGAATCAGGGAGGACATAATGGAAACCCTGAACATGATTTTTGGAGGATAAATTTGTTAGCTACCCTATGACAACATCATGATAGTATTAAAAAACCATCCTAGGGCTACTAGAAGGAAGGGTAGGGCTAGTCAAGCTTTGGCTAATTCCTCTTCCTCCACCACATCTATCAAGAATGAAATTGGAAACATGTTGTAGGACTTAAAAAGTTAAATGCTACACACAATTTCCATGAAAATGGAAACCATCTAGATCAAGAGGAGACAAGAGGAAGCAGAGAGATCCTTAGCTATATTTTTCCCTAAATTAACTAGAAGGCACCCCAAGAATGAATTTCCATTAAATGTTATAGAGGTATGCTCGGTCTCTGAGGAAAACCATTCCATGGATAAGTGTCCTTTACTTGGATTGAAAGTTGTATACCAAGGGGTAGAATGTGGGGTTGAACAACTTTGTTACATTAGTCAAAGGAGGCCTCAAGGAACTTGACCATACTAGCAAGGCATGCAAGGTTCATCTTATTCCTATTACCATCCCAACCAGAATGCACCCCTTCCCCCTTGGTATTCTCATACTCATCCTTCATGGTCCACACCTTATCCTTGTCCTTATGCACCTTATTATCCTCCCCAAACTACAAATCAAACATTTTATCCATATGCTTCTACACATCCTTAGTGGAATAACCCATCACAAGGTTGGAGGCCTCAATTCAACCAACCTCCTTCCTTACTACCTCCACCTCCATCTCAACCATATCTCATTCATCCTGCTCCACCCAATAAACCTTTGATGACTACTAAACCAAATCCAAACCTGAACAACAAGCAGGCACAATAAGACAATATTGGAGAGACATCTTACCCTCCCTATGCTATGGAGATTCAAGGAATCGACCTTAGGTCTATAAGAGTGCTCCCAGATAACCAAATTCCATCTCCACCTGAGGAGCTTGGAGAGGAAAAGGGAGAGACTACCCCTAAAGTAAATCTATCTCCTTTTCCTGAAATATTTATCCATCCTAACCAACACACCCTAGAAGAGACTGAACTTCTGGGAGAATTGATAAATGTGTGTGTCAAAATCTTGCTCCTCCAAGATATGAAGGATTTTCCCATCTACAAAAAGATTTTAAAAGAGAGATGCTTCAAACATCATGGGAGGAGAAATAAATACACTCCTACCATCAAAGTCATTAGTCAATTTTCTAATCTAATGCGGGGAAGAGTCATTTTCCAAAGTATTTATACACTAGAAGTCATGTGGTAGATGTTCACATTGATGGCACCATTGTCCCTCACACATTGATTGATCTTGGGGCTGCCATCAATGTGATGATTAATAAAGCCATGCTCAAAATAAACCTCCAAGGATCTTTGAGAAAGACCACCATAGTATTGCAACTTGCAAATAGGTCCATAGTGGCTCCTAAGGGAGTTATTGAGGATCTAATGGTACCTATTGATTCCTGGGAGTATCCTGCTGACTTCCCCGTTGTCCAGCCAAATAAAAAATTCAATGGTTATCCCCTCATCCTTGGAATACCATGGCTAGCCACTCCTAATAATTACTTAAGTTGCAGAGCTGGGAACATGACCATTAAGAATGGGCCTTTGTCCGAACACTTGGTATTGTACCCTCCTGCTCAACCATCCCTGGAGCATGAATTACCCATATGGTTGGAAGCGTATGACGAAGATGAAGTGTATCATACCAAATATAATCCAATTTGTACCCTATATTTTGTTATAAGAGGGGAGAAACCTGATGAATATGACCTCATTGACCAAATCCTCCAAAACCATCTTGCCAACACCATGCCCCTTGATGGGCTTGTGAAGGAATCTGAGGGTAATCCTTAGACTGAGTTATTCCTAGTGGACCAAAATCTTGCACATGTTATAATGGTATAATTTGGTCCATCTAAAACCTTGAAGATCAACCCCTCTCTCTTAGCAAACCAAGAAGAGAAGTTGTGCAACATGCTAAGAGAACACTTAGACACCTTTTCTTTGAGATATAAAGAAATGAAGGGAGTGCATCCTTCTGTGTGTACTCATCACATCTACATCAAGGTAGGATGGAAACCTATGCATCAACCTTAGAGGAGAATGAACCCAACCCTCAACGACATAGTAAAGGAAGAGTTGCAGAAGTTGTTGGATGCAGGGTTCACCTACCCCATCTCAAATAGTGAGTGGGTGTCCGCTAGTTTTGGTCCCAAAGAAGAATGGAAAGTGGATGATCTATGTAGATTATAGAGACCTAACCAAAGCCACTAAAAAATACCATTTCCCTTTACCTTTCATTGATCAATTCTTGGATTGTCTTCAAGGGAACAAGCTCTTCTCTTTCCTGGATGGATTCAGTGGTTACAATCAGATCTAGATCAACCTAGAGGACCAAGATAAAACAACATTCACTTGTCCTTGGGGTACCTTTTCTTATAGGGTCCTTCCTTTCATATTATGTAATGCCTCTGAAACTTTTCAAAAGGCAGTTCTTAGCATCTTTGTTGAGTTAGTCCATGACTCTGTAGAGATCTACATGGATTATTTCACTCCCTATGGGTGTGACTTCTTGGAGGCTCTCTCTAACCTGGGGAAAGTCCTAAATAAGTGCATTGAATTGAACCTATCACTTAGTCCTGAGAGGTTTGAATTTATTGATGAATGTAGGGACTATCCTTGGCCATTAAATATCCCAGGAGGGAATACAAGTGCACCCAAACAAAATTGCACTAGTAGAAAATGACAAAATTAGTAACTAGGTGACTAAAAAAACTAGTCACCGTAATTATTTCAAGCGAGTTACTACTAAATTTGAGAAATTTCAAGTGAACGAACTAAAAATTACTAACTTAAATGAATAATTTTGTCATGGAATAAAATATATGACTAGATAATAAGTGACCAAACTAAAAGTGAGTAAGTTAAATGACTAATTCAGTTGAGGACTAAAATATATGACTGGATAATAAGTGATACAATTAATAATGATTAACTTAAATGACTACTATAGTCCTAGAATAAAAATATGAACAAATAACAAGTACAACAAGCATATTAATTACTCATTTATATTAGTAATTTTTAATTATGTCACTCCAGAAATAGAAAATTGCAATTTTGATATTGAAGTGTTACATTTCACTACATGGGTCTCTAAATCCATCTCCATTGTTAAAATTTAGAGACAAAGGGGTCTCTGAATCCATCTACAATGTTAAAATTATGAATACCCTTTTCTCTCTAAATTTTAGCATTACATATGGATTCAGAGACCCCCTTCTTTGAATCCATCCTCAATGTTAAATATAGAGACAAAGGGGTCTTTGAGTCCATTTGTAGTGTTAAAATTTAGAGACCCCTTTAAGAGGGTCTCTAAATTCATCTACAATGTTAAGTACATAAAAATGACTAAAAATGACTAAATTCTTTTAGTCATAACAAAATTTGACATAAAAATGACTCAAATGCACATACATTATCTTGAATTGCTTCTAACAAAAACTATTATCCATTACATTGTGAATAAAAGGTGATATGAGATTACTTGTGCTATGAAATGTTTGATTTAAATCTTTTACTTATAATAGTTCATGAATCTTAATGAAGAAAATTTTCATAAATCTTTTGGAGTTAAGATGTTGTGCATTACCTTCATTTTGAACATATTATAGAATATTGGCCTAGTTGAAATCTCCCTAAAACATAACATATGATAGAAAAGAAATGCTAGTAAAGAAAAAAATTGCATAAAAGTTTTTCTTTCTTCTATAATATTTTTTTCTATGCTACCACCTTACAACCTTTACTTCAAAACATGTGGTGCAATTCCTAGTTTTATATTTTTGATGAATAGAGTGTTTAGAGTTATATAGACTAATTTGTTATTACCTTCTTGGGTGATATTATTATACACTCCAAGACAAAAGAGAAGCATGAGTGGCATTTGAGGATGATGCTATAGGTGTTGCAAGAGAAATAATTGTATGCCAAGTTGAGAAAGTGCACTTTCTATCAAAGGAAAACCCATGATTTATTTCACAATGTCTTAGAGGAGGGAATAATGATGGGCCCAGGGAAGATGAAATCCATCAAAGGTTGGCCATCACAAAAGAATATTTCAAAGGTGAGACTATTTATGGGTTTACCAATTTACCACATTATATTTATTGAAGGTTTCTATAAGATTGTACATTCAATTATTTCATTGCAACAGAAATGAGTATAGATTGAATGGACTACAAATTGTGAAGATAATTTTCAATAGCTAAAATATTTGTTAACCCATGCACCTATTCTAAATAATGCAGATCCAAATGAGGATATTTTGGTGTGAATAAATGCATGTAAAGGAGGACTTGGTGGACCCCTTATGCAAGATAGGCATGTCATATGAATTGAAGAAAATCAAATAACACGGAAGAAATTATGCTACCCATGACTTGGAGCTTACTACTATTATCCATGCAATGAAAATGTGAATACATTATCTTATGGGATGAAATTTTGAGTTGAAAATAGACCATAGCAATTTGAAATACTCACATAGAAAAATTAGATGGTTGGAATGCCCTAGCGAATCTAACTTTGACATCAACAACATTAAGGGAAAAGAGAATAAAGAGGTTAATGCACTCAACATTAAAAGGGTGCATGTAATGCATGCTAAAACTATTAGCATATACAACATAGACTTAAAAAGAATAGTTCTGGAAGATTATGATCAAACTAACACTATTTACAAATTAATTAAGGCTTACAACAAAGTAATTCACACCAAAAATTTAATGACTACATGCTAGAAGGGGATGGAAAGGTCTTGTAAAGAAACACAAGTTTATGTTCCTAATTCTCAAGAATTGAGAAATTTAGTGATAAGAGAAATGTGTGATGCACCATATGTTGGACACTAGGGTATGAGAAAACTATTGTAGCTATAAGTATCTAGTATTTTTGACTTAGTATGAAAAAACATGCAGTTAATTACATAGCCAAATGCATGTAATGTTAGAAGGTAAGGGCTAAACATAGACATACAACATGATTTCTATATCCATTGTCCATTCCTAAATGCAAATGACATATTGTTACCATAAATTTCATCATCAAGATAAGGATAACAAGGTGAGATGATTCCATCATGGTAGTGATGGACAAGCTTACAAAAGGCACACATATTATTTTAGTTAAGTTGATTGATAAGGAATCCTTGTTGTAGTGTTTTCTTCTCAATGATGTATGAAAAGAACCCACTTAAGATTGTGGATGACAAATAATCTCAACAATATAAATGTTTCTAAACATTCTAGATCTGTAGCAACTGATAGAAACAAAATCTGCCAAATTCCGTATCTATGTCATGATCATACTTAAACAACAAAAAGAAAGAGTAATAACTCCAATCATCCAATGGAAACAAGATATGTAAAGAATAATTTTATTATAACACCTGTGAAGAGAACATATAAATGTTACCAGTCCCCCTCTATGGGATGGGTTCTTGGTTATCCTCAAATTTCTTCAACTTGTGTAGAGTCTCTCTCCTCTATAATGCATAAACCCAACAAAAATATGTGTGCGACAATGAAAATAATCATAGTTACAACAATGAATGCAACAAAAAAAGTAATCAAAAGTGAATAATGAATGGAAACCCTTCTATTGATAAGAAAATATTGAGTTATCCTCAAATAATGAGCAATAATAAAATATTATTAATCTCATTCTTGGAATAACCACTTGGAATATTTTATTATATTTGGTTAGGAGGAAAAAGTATTTAAACTTTTATTTAGAAACAATAAATAAATAAATGATTTATTTATCATCTCAAGGAATTAGTTAAACAATAATTAACAAATAAGGATTTAGTTAATTATTCCTAAGGGATTTAGTCAAATTTCACAAAGAATAATAATTAATTAGTGATTAATTAATTATTCTTAGATAAATAATGATTTATCTATTTATTTTTCATGATTGGGTAAAATTTGACAAGGAATAATAATAAAGCAATGGTTTAATTAATTATTCCTAGAAGAAAATCAAATAAACGGTGATTTATTTAATTATTCTTCATGGGTTTAACTATAAATTACTTAACAAAGGTTGTTTATTAAGTAATTTTTCACAGTGAAAACAATTTTACTATGGAAAAATTGGCTTTACATGGTGTACTTTGATCCATCCAATAAATTAGGCTAGATGATCAATTTTTTGGTGGTAACACCAATATTGTGGAAATTTATATAAAAATGAAATTGTGAAGTTATATTTTGAGTTGGGATAACCTAGAAAACAAAGTGATTGTTGGGCTATATATTATGAAAGAGATGTAATAAAATATGTTAAAGATAAGTTAAAATATAAAGGATACATAATATATGTAGAAATTTGTGCAAACAAAGGAAAAATTCATAGATAATTTAGATTGGTTCGACATATGTTTTCCAAAGTGAATGCTAAAAAGATCTCATTGAAATAGGGAAGCTACCCAGAATTCATACCACAATTTTGTGGCCCATTTGAAATCCTAGATATGATAAGGTTGGTTATATACATTCTTGCATTACTTTCATTCATGAATATTCATAAAAGTGTTTCATGTATCTTTATTGAAAAAGTATGTGCCTAATCCTATCCTTGTGATTGATTAGAGTATGGTCTAGGTGGAGTCCAAAGGGGACTTTTGTGTGGAGCCAATATGCATCTTAGACTCAAAGTTCAAAGTGCTCCTATGCAAATCCATCCATTATCTTGGTAAAGGCCAGCGGACCTACTACAATCCTGAGGATACCATATGGGAGCATGAAGAGGCTATGTGGGAGGATTACCCATAGAGTTTTGTATATTTTGAAGAAATATGAATGCAAGTTTGTGAAAAATGACTAAAGACACCATTTTTTATAGCTAGGATTACTAAATTCCATATCTCAGATATTTCATGTCCAACCAATGGTTGAGCCCTCAAAGGTAAGTGGGACAACTTAAAGGATTGTGATGGAGAGAAGGAGGTACTCTTCCTTGGATTACGTAGATTGAGGGGAGTGAGATTTGGGAAATTGGAATTTCTATAGGATTTACCAAACTATCAAAATATAGAGTGATAAGATGTAAAAGAAATTATGTATCTACATGTAAACATATATGGTGATGTGCACCAAATATAGTGAAAAAATGTATGGGGAGGAAAATATAACACCCCAGTTTTGATCACTAGATTAGAAATGTATATTTTTTAAATATGATGAATGTGTAAATTCCAAGATATATAATATGTAAACATGTAGCCAAATATTGCTATAATTATTGGATTTTAGTGGTTTCATTATGTAAGGTGACCAATGTGTGAAACTCGCAATAGTCAAGAGGAGACGCCAAAAGTAGTTATCCATGTTAAGGGTTGGTGTGGTCTAGGACTAGTGTGATTGTGAAGTGATTTTGATGGCTTAAATGCCCTAGGTTATGGTTTCGTAGATCCCATGCTAGTCACAAAATTCATGGACACAATATCAAACAAATTTTTTTATGTAAACATTTATATTGAAAATAATAGTATAAAATACATCATTGGTTATAAAATGGAAAACAACATATTCATGGAGGACCTATCATTCCATAAAGGAGGGGGATAAAAATGGGTCCAAGGGTAAATCACACATGGCTAAAATCCCATGTTATTATTAATTGTCATTACCATATAATCCCCTTTTGACTTATTAAAACCAGTCATTGAACGCATTTTTGAGGTTCGAAAAAGAATAATATCAAATAGTTATTGAAGCATAGGCTATGTACACTCATGAGGGGAGTGATTTTATTGAATGCATGTAAGAGGTGGGTGATAGAGTCATCTCACCTAGCTGTGAGAACATGTGATCAATAAAATTATATTTTGAATCACCGAGTCAAAACATGAATGAGGAAAGGAATTTAAGGAGAGGAGGTAGCTAACTTTCAAAAAGAAAGAGGAAAAAAAATAGAGTTTTGGTGCTACAAGAAGAGAAAATACAATTTGTGTTGAAAACCAATCTCTAGTGTTGATATTTACAATAAGAACTAGCTTTTCATGTTTGTGAGGGGTTCTCATGTAGAAATCACTCTAGTGTTTGTGTAAAGGTTGTTGTAAGTGCTCCACTAATAGCCAGATTTCCTAAATCCCATAACTAAGAGATTCCTTTCCAATCTATGTGAGAGCCCAAGGGGAGATGGAGATTGTCTAAGGGACTATGACACATAAAAATAAATATCATCCTTACATTGTGAAATATGATGACGAAGAGAGTTGGATAGTAGGAATTATTGTAGGGGTCACATCACTCTTAATTTACTAGGTATTGGTCTCTTAATGTTGACTGTAAACATCCATAGGAGCATGCTCGCATTTGTGGAATCATAGCCCTATATTAGGGGTGGCCTATTGTAAAGAGGATTAGTCCAAAAATAACTATGGATGGATGGAATATTTAACATTTGTAGCTAGCTGTGTAAAACATTTATAAGGATAAATATTCCAATCACTCCATTATTTAATATGTAAATGTAATGCTTGAATGTTATGTTAAATTTATGTTGTGTATGTTTAGATGTTGTTGTGCATGATTAATTCATCTACATTCATGAATTTTAAAATCGTGGACAATCACATGAGCCTATATGTCAAACAACATAAATTTAGTTCTTTCAAAATGGTATTAAAATTGGATATATGGTAACATGCCTTAGACTAAGGGTCTAGGTATGTCACTCATCATCTTATTGGTATGTTTTCCAAACCTAGAAAATTTTCAAGTAGAAGAATAAGTGTGATGAGGTTTAATGATATTTATATCAAACATCCATAAATAGATGCAAAAAAAACTTCCAGGAGAATAGAGAAAGTAAATCATAAATGAATCCCAAAGAAACATTATTGGTTATTATTCATTTGGAAATATATTTTTTATAGTTTTACAAACATATCATCAATTGAAGAGTCAATACTTAACTTTGGCATGAATATAAATTAAAGGCTAGAAGAAACAACAAAATATGCAACTAACTAAAAAACTAGCATTTAAGATCTAGAAAGGGGTAGGCGAACTACTAGTGATGATGGTTCTTGGCGATCATGGCTTAATGTGTCACATTAGGTCCTCTCAGATTAGATGGATATTTTCCCCACTTTATTCTCAATTTATTGATGGAGTTATGTATGTGAAATTTCTACTAGATAGGTTATCACTAAACTTGCGAGTGCTACTAAAAGTGATATGATGAGAAAGGTTACAAGGATGTGCAACAACAAGTGAATCAAACCCTACTCAATGTGTATATGCAAAAAAACCATGCTATGAAAAAAACTGAAAAATATGTTGTTGTTGTAAGCTACCAAACATTACTAACATCATAGTGTGACCATTGAAAAATTGTAATATATAAAGTGAAACAAAGATCTTATCCAAATTGTAAAAAATCATTGTTTCAAGTATCTCACTATTACATCTCAAATATTTAGGCTCTTAGAAGCCTTTGACCTCAAAAATGATAAATATGCATATTTTTGTGACGTTTCACAATGAAGAAAAGTTTTTATTTTCCACACCATTTAAAAAAAATGTCAAGAAGAAAACAAATGCAATAATCTTCAAATAAGTTTAAAACATATTGCTCAAAATTGAAGGCCTTCAAATATATCTATCCATCCCATAATTTAACACATACTACTCAAAATTGTGTGCGTTGTTAGACATATTTTACCATGATCTAATTCCCACCAAAAAAAAAAGGTCAGAACAATAGTTCAACATGACAATATTGATCTCCAATCTTCGCTTGGAAAATATGGAAACAGGGACTGGTCACTAGATCAATCTTTCGGATATGTAGATCAATTCATGTTTTTCAAATTGATTGAACTCTAATGCCTTAGTTGCATATTTGTTCTACTTTTTCACACATATTTTTTCTACATTTTCACAAGAAATGCGGCATTGATTCGCCGATAGTTAGGGTTTCAAATTTCAATTTCGACACGTTGGGGTTGACGAATGGAGGAAGATCTCTTCAATAGCTTGCCTCAATAAACATCGATTTGTTCGGAACCTATTTTTGTGAATAAATAGTGAAAGAAAGATGAGTAGGGGAGAAAAAAGAGGTGACCGACATTATAACCTTTGTTAGCGCTTGGAATTCACCTAGGCTGAGATAGACAAACTCTCAAGGCTACATCAAACCATTTCACCTCGTAGCTAGCCCTACGAGGTATGAGAAGGCTCTCTCGGGTCAGATTCGGTAGATCTTTCAATATGATAAGCTGACCAATTAGGATCAAAGATATTAGGCTAGTAAATTGATAAGGGGGATTGATTTAAAGATTTTTGGGTTTTTGGTGGCAATTGGAGGGAGTGCAATTCAGGGTGCGGGGATTGAGCACAGTTTTTGCAGGGGGATCTTTGGGGCAAGGTAGGAGTGAGCGCTGATGCCTTAATCTGAGATGGATGATCAGGGATGATAGAGAAGGAGCTAAAGAGGGCAAACAACCATTTGAATCCTCTCTAGATAGCAGAAAACATAAATTTTGAACAAACTAAAAAGCTGAGCATGTCAAAGCATGTATTCAAACTTTACCACTTCATCTGTCCAAATAGAAGCAAAAGAAAGATGTAGAATACATAAACAAACTTACAAGAACATGTAGAGAACACACCATCAACACTACAATCCACAAGAATCCACAAGGATGTCTGCAAAACCCTGGCCTTCTTCCTCTTGAAATTGCAAAGATAGATGTACAATATACAATGAAACTTTCTCCCACAAGAGTCCAACCTTCCAACCTCTCAAAATGACTAAGAAAACACATAATATAGGCAAGCTAACCTCTTCCCTTGCCTCTAGGGGTCGAGCTCATCCTTCTAGGAGCAGTTGAACTAATTCCAAACTAAGCACTAGATAATAGGCCAGCTCAACAACTTGCCTCTATTACTTAGCTAACTGATTCATGCATTAATTATTCACTTTTTACATCAAGGAAACTTCAGAACGAGAAATAGAAGAGGTAATCTATCAAAGTGTCATGAAAATATTACATTTATCCATCATCTACAAGTAAAAATAATCAACCATAGTCAAAACAGTGTTTTTTGACCAAAAAAAGTCAATTTTGGCAAAGTTAGCTCTCACAGCCGCGCCCCCTGTTCAAATGGTCGCGCCCTTTTGCAGCAACTTTTGAGTGGGTTCCACTGGTCCAAATCAGGTGCAAGATGGCTCATTGGAAAGCTTGGTCTGTCTACTTTCCATCCCAAGTGGAATTTCTGAATTTGGAGTTGTTTTGCCCCCTCAAAAACCATTTCTCCCAAGGTCACTTTCTGCAACTCAAAAAGTGGGCAGAAAGTCATTTTTTTGATGTATTTTGAGCTTTTGGAGGCTCAAATCTCAAAATTAAACTTCTCCCGAGTATTGGTAATTTTTCTCTTTGCATGCCTTTCCAAAAATGCCAAGTTTTCAAAATTCCAAGCAGTCCTTCAAAACATCCGCGCTCGGGACGCGAACATGACACGGGAAAAACCTGTAATTTTACCAAAAATTGGCTAAATGCTCCAAAATTTTAAAAATTTTCAGATTTTGATGCTAGATTAATGCTGATCAGTACCATGATGAATGAAGGATGCTTCAGCCAAGATGGAGAGTGGATTTCTCCTTTTCTTCTTCTTCCGAGCTTCTGACAGCTTTCGTTGGAGGATTTTGTTTCTAGCCTTACAAACATGCAATCTCGCCCAATAGTGTGTCTTCATGTTGCATAGCAGCTCTTTGTCACGATTTGCCTTTTCCAATAATCTCTCCAAATGTGCATTTACACGAATAAGCATGGACTCCCGATCAGCACGCAATAGGTCACCAAGCCTCCTACGGTTCAAAATTCGATCACTGCGGATCCTCCATAGCTCATCAAGCTCCTTTTCATCTTCTAATTATTTGGTGCGCTGTTCTAGATAAGTGTTGGTCCATTGGGCCATTTGGAGCTTCTGCTGCAACACGAGGTTCTCCTCCTCTTTCTGCCTGATAATCTCATAAAGATTTGAAGGGGAAGAGCGAGCGTCATGATCAATGAAATCATCATGTGCCTCGTGAACTGCCTGATCCTCAATCATGGGCTGCTTGCCCTCTCGTACTGCCTGTGCCGATGAAGAAAGCGAGGCCCCTTCCACCTGGTGTGGAGATAACACTCGCTACTCTGAAGATGATGACGAGACCCCTTCCATCTGTTGTGGAGAAAGTACTCGTCGAGCTACTGCAAATAAGGTCCTATGACCTCCCTGATATGTGACCCGAGGAGAAAAAGCCATGTGTCTAGGAATGCTGGTCTCGAGCTGATGTGATGGCTCTCCCTCCTCGTGAACTGGCTCCGGCCCTGGATGTGGCTGTGTGAAAAAGTGTCGGGAGATGA
>APFE031003232.1:0-45660 GCA_000404065.3 Pinus taeda | reverse complement strand
GTGTCTTGCAGATGTTAAAAGTGCTAATATTTGTGTAATATATGCACGAAAACATCCTACCGAAGAATTACCACCCATACTGGGATTAAAAGTAGGATTTGAGGGAGAGCATTCGGTGCCTGGGCCATTGCATGCTATGGGAGCATGAAAATCATGACCACAGGTAAGTACAGGTATGATTTCTTAACCTGAACCATATTTTTTTGGTTATAATGCACCACATTATCCCTATAAAACATGAATTCCCCTCAGTCTTGGCATCATGGGTATCATTCTTAGTATAGGCAGTCTCTTCCTCCTTGGCAATGGGGATGGAGGGGACCACCACATTCTAGTAATTATCCCTATCCCATGCCTACACAGTCATATTCCACATCATATAAACCTTATCCTATGGCACAACCCACATTACCAGCAACATTGCCTCATTAGACTCAGTCTATGCCACCACTAACATTACCTCCAGATTTCTAACCACCTCAATTTCCAGCACAGCCAGTGCCTAATCCAAATAATAATGTGGTGCAAATGATTCATTCTATTGGACTGCTCCATTTCCCTATTTGTCAGACCATGACAGTTAGGGTCAGTGACCTCCAGCTGAGATTGGGAAGGGTAATAAATTCAGAAAAAACAAAAATAAAAACAACTTGCAGTGATCATTAAGGAGGAAACTCCAAGTCTTTCAAAAAATTATTCTATTATTCATCATGTTCCTACACACTCAGAATCTTTACCTTCTTCTTCAAATCAACCTCCCTTTCCAGAGAGGCTAGTTGTGGAGAAAGTTGACCCCACTCCTGAGTATAACCTAGCTTCTGAGTAGATGAAACTTTGTATAAAGGTCCATCTATAGGCTATAAAAAAGGTTCCTATATGTACTAAGATTATTAACGAAATTTGTTTTAAAAAGCCAGGGAGGAAGAGAGTTAAACCTCACACTATCCATTTCATATGAAGAGAAACTAAGTTAATGACAGGATGTGCTCAAATGGAAAAATATATTGATCCTAGAAACCTAGTTGTCTTTGTTCAGATAGGTGATATCCTTGTTCTCAATGTATTAATAGACCTTGGAGTGGCTATCAATGTTATGACCAAGACAACCATGGAACAACTTTGATTGACTCACATTCGTCCTACCCCCACTGTGCTTGAACTTGTTGATAGATCTAAAATCAAGTCGGAGGGTGTGTTAGATGTTGCAATTGTCTCACTCTATTCATGGGAGTACCCTGCATATTTTATTGTGTTACAACCAAAGAATCCTATTGGGGGGCACCCTTTGATCTTGGGACGACCATGGCTTACCATGGAAGATGCCTATATAGGATGTCACTTAGGTGACATGTATATTTCCCATAGGGATGCTAGGGAAAAGGTCACCTTGTACCCACCTGCCAGATCTATTCAGGAGCTTCAAGATACCTTGTGTTTGGATTATGATAGTAGTGATGAGGAGACTCAATCCATTTCCGTTATTCAACAATATATTGAGTCAAATGAGGAAGGTATGATCTGATATTTTCTAGATAAATTAGACACTATAAAAAATTTCAATCACTTTATCAGATCTTCAGTCCAATTTTCCAGGAAAACTGTGATCTCCAATCCTCACCCTCATCACTACAAATCTAAGCAGTGATCTAAATCTCTTCAGCTACTAGAATTAACCAAGATCTTTTACTTTTGTGATGTTAGCAGAAATGCATTTAAAAGAGCATGAAAAGCCACCTATGCATACTATAAATAAGATGAAACATGACGACAACCATCAAATCAGAGGACCCACACACGTTGATAACAAAGTTCACCCAGTGTGGGTTATGTCTCCTGGCTCGGTTTCAATAGTGGGAGCCAAATGATACAAATGATGATGATGTGCATGGTATATTCATTGGCATTAGAAGGATGAATACCCTCAATCAAAGTTGCATGTCTCCATTGGGTGGTGGAATTGCACTTAAGCAACTCCTCAACACTTAATTGTCAACCCAGGGGATTCGTAAACTTAGAGACGAATCATAGGCAATGCCAAAGATGGTATGAACCTTCCTGATGTAAATTCCTACTTTCTTAAATGGGAACTTGCATAATCGAATTGGAAAGAGTAAAAGACAACTGAACCATCAAAGTAATCTAGTGCTGGAACAAGAAAGAATGCATTTGCAAAGGAATCAAAAATAAAAAGACAATCACTCCAACTGATCAATATTTAATCACTGAGTATATGCTTATATTCCTCTTTAGTAGAAACACGTTAGCAATCTCGTAAAGTGGGCCCTTAAACCTGCTTTCTTAAAGGTTTCCTTCTTGCACTAGTCAGTCCTGCACTTATCACAATCTGATTGCACTAGTGCATGCGCAAAGATTTATGCAAGCGGTATAGATTGTGTCTTGTCTTTCCAAATATTCTTGACTTCATGCAAGGGCTCGAACCTCAAGGGTTCTGAGCACTCGAATCCTGTGACAAGAAACCAGTTCTTGTACCTGAGGAGAGTTCCTTGCACTTAGTTATTGATTCTAGAAATAAGTGTTAATTATTTCAAATGAAGCTTAATTGCAGAAATAACTTGCACATGTAAATGTTTCCAATATTAACTGTATGTAAAGTGAAAGTAAATAACCATAAATGGAAACAACCACTAAATAATCAACCTGCCATCTGCATATATATTACTTAGAAGAACGTAAAACAAACATTGCATGAAAGAGACTAGAAATACTTGATGCAACACACCAACGTGCACTGGTGCAGGTTCATTTCTCCTGCTTGGACCAAGCAAGGAAAACCAACCAAAAGGAATTGCATGAAAATAAATTTCAAGAAAGGGAAAATGATTAATCACACCAATGTGCACTCGTGTAGGTTCATTTCTCCTACTTTGACCAAGCGAGGAAAACCAACCAAAAGGAATTGCATGAAAATAAATTGCAAGAAAGGGAAAAGGATTAATCACACCAACATGCACTGGTGCAGGTTCATTTCTCCTGCTTGGACCAAGCGGGGAAAACATACTGAAATAAATTGCATGAAAGGAAATTGCAGGAAAGTAAATCCAACTAATTTACACAACTGATCCGCTCACACTTTGGCAGGAATATATGTGCATGGAAATCGAATTCAATTAAATCACACTTTAACAATAAGAACTCATAAGTAAATACGAAATTGAAAATAGGGTAAACGAGGTGGGTTGGCTGGGTTCTAGCCAACCAACTCGTTTCCTTTCTAAGAAACGACACTACTCAGTAATTTAGATTCGAATCATTGGCTTAAAAGAACAGATAAGATTTAAAAGGCATGAGACTGAGCTCCTTCTTTCTATTAATTTGCAAAGGAAAAGTACATCGTGGAATATAGAGTCCAGCCCAGATTTGGGCGATAACAAAATATACAATACATTTGGAACACAGTGTTGTTATCTCCTCTATCTATTGTCCCCTAACTCTATCTTCATTCTGTGATTTATAGACCGTCGGCCCAAGGTCGTATCTACTAAAACTTAGTACAGGACATTCGGTCAACCGTTTACATAACAAAATGTAGATTTTAGCCTCTCGACTTTTAAATATAGACAATTGAACTTGTTGGTCGTGGGCCAAATCTTCAGCTTTGGTTCAAGCAATCTGCAACTTTAATCTTGTCTTTGGTTGATCTAGACTTTGTGGCCAATGATGCACAAAACATGGTGGTGGTTAGGGATGTCCAAATCTGCTGTGCGGATTCGCTGTGCTGGCAATAGTGCGGGATCTGATCCTGCACTTAAATTAGCAGTCACGATAAGTGGCTTTATTTACCAAGTATTTATTAGAGATAAGGATAAGTTACAAAAGTGCATTAAAAGTAAGAAATCTGAATTAAATAATTAATTAAATGCTAAATTGAAAAAAAATATGAAAAATAAAGTACATGTGAAATATATCACCATGCTTGGCCTAGTGCAGGATGAGGGAAATTTAGGGGACTAACATCCTCCCATCCCTAAGTTGTTGTGTGTCCTCACACAACTTTTTACCTGCAAAAAAACCTCAAAAATTTGGGTGCTTCACTTCAATCCTATACTGTAATATTGATGCTGACCTGCACTGTCTTGCACTTCTTCTCTTTGATCTTGAATTTCTTTGTCACCTTCTTGAGGCGCCTAAAACACTGCGAAGCTCGATACTTCCACACCCTGACTTCTCTTTTATCCTTTTTGACCTCCGCGGTCAATTCTTCCTTACTATGCTACTTATCATTCTGCTCTTTAGCCAACAGCTCCTCTAAATCCCGAAATTGGTGTTCCAGCTTGGCCATACAACTACTAAAATGAGAGGCTTGTGTCTCCAACTCATCAGGGGGAGGAATTTCATTACCCTGTGCTTCGTTCTCTTCAACTATTGTGGCAGGGGATTCAATACCCTGTGCTTCCTTCTCTTTAACTATTGTGGCAGGGGATTTAGTACCCTGTCGAAATGAGAACTGCGCTATATCAGATCCGACCCTTCAACCGAATCCTTGCTTGCACTCGATTCTTCTTTCTTCTTCTGAGGTTTCCGGATAAAATTAGCCAGCAAGGCATCATCTTCAATTTCTTCAAATTATGCTTCTTTGGAGTGGACTGCCACATCCGCAAGGACTGACAAATTATGCCCTTCATAGGCACTTGCATGCACTAGAGAGGTAGTCTGAGGGGAAGGGTTATTTTCAACAGAGGCGTTGGTCGCCTTCTCCGTCTAAGATGGGGCTTCCTCTTCCGTTGTCTCTATGGGCCTCTTCCTTTTTGTACCAGTGCGAGAAGAACCTCCCACATTGTTTTTAACCAGACCCCTGCTTGTACTTGGACTAGTAGGGTCCTTTGTCTTTTTCCCAGTGGGTGTCTTCTTGTGTAACTTCTCTAATAATGCTACCCAGGTCATGCCTTTGGCTTCCAACTCCTTCTTGACCAATATCTTGATTAAACCGTGATGGTATAATTTTCGATCGACCTGGTCTTCTCATCTAGTTTGCATGCCCTTGGCCATTCTCTTTAAACTCCTGAGCAAGAAGTGGGGGAAACTGATTTTCCACTAGAGGTGTCGGCCCACTTCGAAATGTAGCAATATTCAGAAATGGTAAACAAATGTGAAGGAATAACATCCCTCGCAGGTCAAAAACTTCTGCAAAATATAAAGGAGAACCCACCATTGATCTAATAGGGCGCTGCAGGGGATGTTGTTCTTCCAATTCACCTGTATTTTCTTGTCAACGACAAATCGACACCGCTTATTTTCTAACTTCTGATTCTTGAACCATTGCTGGCCAATATTCTCTAGCCCTATGGCCTCTACAATGAATTCTTCTGTGACCTTGAACCTCAAGGGGCCAATTTTGACTCGGCCGTCCTTAAAATTCTTGGCAAATTGTAGGGCCACCTCCCTGTCGTGCCCATCAAACCTCTATAAAAACTGAAGAAACCCTGATTCCTGCAATAGTGCAAGACTATTGTGGTATTCGGCGGTTTGCTCTACTTTCCTGAGGGACGACGGCTCACTTCTAATGGGCGGCATTGTTGTTTAATGACTATGAACTTTCCAGATCTATTGTAGGGCCACCTCCCTGTCGTGCCCATCAAACCTCTATAAAAACTGAAGAAACCCTGATTCCTGCAATAGTGCAAGACTATTGTGGTATTCGGCGGTTTGCTCTACTTTCCTGAGGGACGACGGCTCACTTCTAATGGGCGGCATTGTTGTTTAATGACTATGAACTTTCCAGATCTATTCTGCATGAAACAAGCGAGCAAGACAGATTCTTATGGGTAAGGGCCCAACCATCCACCGCCCTTTTCCAACTCACCATCCAATCACTTAATACATCCCTCAGATTGCCATGGACGCGTCGCATCCTTTGAAAGGTGTGCCATGCTGATTCTGGTTACTTTGCAGCGGTGATTTAATGGTTGGGTGAAGTAATGATTTCAAATGGAGGACATAAAGGATCATTTCGCAAGGGGTGTAATCATAACCAAGCAATGGTTTCATAATCCACATCATCTTCATAATTCATTAAAAAATACCTTTAGCCTTCATTAAAATGATCATGATTTATAACCATAAACACTTTGTACTTAAATAATTTTCTCCCTAATTAACACATGATAACATAAAGTACTTAACGATCGAATGAAAAGACTTCTTTTAAATTTTCATAATAACCACTTCTTTATGACGCACGCTACATTGCATGGAAAAAAGAAAATGCATTATATCTCTAACAAGGTGTGTGCTTGCTGTGGTTAAAGCCATGATAACTGTCATTTTTTCTGAGGAGGATGAGGAGGACGATAGTTGGAAGGCTGAAATGGAGGAAAAGACGCCTCCCTCCTCGGACGACTCATCCAAGTTAAAGGACAGTTCTTACAGCCCAGAATTACATAGCAGGATCGATGAGGAGAGCACCTTTGGTTACTCAGTGGAGCAGGTGGAAGCATTACAGGAAATCAGCAGCCTCAAAGGGAAAGAACCCATGGTCACTTCTGAGGACCCACCAGAGGCTCAAAAGGAGACTCCACGCAGCAGGCCTTCCTCCCCTCAGAGCAAGCTAAAGAATGAGGAGACAGAAGACTCTTTCGATTATACCCTGTACCTTAAATTGCCGCCTAGTATTGAACGTCTCGAAGATCTTCCGGATGGAATGGAGGTGACTTGGGAGCGTGACCCAGAACGCGCAGCAGAAGATCGCAAGAAGCGGGAAATGGAACGAGAAGCTGAGGTGCGGAAGAAGCAGAACAAGTAATGGCAGAAGAATCAAGGGTAAGCCTGATCTCAGGCGAACGATGTTTTTTTCCTTTTGGCATAGTTTCAGTCTGGTGGCAAGCAGCAATTGATGAAATGCTGATTAGAAACACTATTTTTTGTAATGGGTCTTGGGGTCCGGGTTAATGTCCAGTTTCTATGTCTGTTTATGTCGCAGTAGAAACTCTCTCTGTTGGTTTTTTTTTGTAATCACTAGCTTGTATAAGCATAAGATCCAGGTTGATGGGGAAAACTTTGATAGAGAGTTGAACACACGCTCTCAGAGGTTCACACCTCTTGTAAATACTCTTTTTGGTTTTTTAATATAAATAGTTTAGCCTTTGCCCAGCAAAAAAAAACAAGGTGCGTGCTTGCACTAATCTGCTTGCACCGCCTATACTACGCTGCTCTGCTTGCACTATTGTATATTGTAACATGCTTGCACTGGTGCAAGCAGAAAATCTGCTGAAGAAGAAAAAATAGGAAATTTTGGTAGAACATAGGTTGGACTTTAACATGACTTTCCCAATCATATGGAAGGTTTGCCTTGCCATTTCTTTGATGTTTCTTAGCACATCCTTTTGCTCTTTCTTCACTAGATCTTGCAATAAGCTCATGGGGAAACAAAGAAGTGGGAAAAGGGAAAAAATTCAGAATGGGAAGGAAGTTTATGACAAGGATTCCAGGAACAATACCATCAAGAGGGTGTAAATAGAAGTGGGATAGGGAAAAAATTCAAGGGATAAAAGTGGGATTTACAAAACAGATAAGGTGAATTCAGAAGAATATGGGAAGGAAATCATTTTGGGATTGAATAAGAAACCGATGGGGAATTACAAAGATGGGATATGAAGAAAGGCAGAAATTTTTCTGGAAAGTCTGCCTACACTGGTGTAAGAAAAATACTACAACGAGAATTAAATATTACTTGAATAAAAATATCCATGCTAGTTACCCCAAACTTGTGTAAGGGTTGGTATTGTTGAACCTGCTTCTTCTTGGTGGCAGCTAACACATCTAAAGATCAATCAACATTCTCCTTTTATTAGAATTTTTTGATCTTCCCGCCAACAAACTGGTTTTCAGGTTGATCCTTTTGCAATCATATCAGCAACTGATTTTCATAAATATTTTTTTCTTTACCATTTTATGTATATATATTTTTTCTTTTTTTACATTTTTTCTTTTTAGTAGAAGAAGAGTTCATGTTTTCAACAGGTAGGTATCCCCATCGATCACGACCGTCCCAAATTGTCGTTGGACTTGCTGTGTAAAATCCTTGGCAAGTGGCTGAAAATATTTCTTTAATCTATGTCCATTCACCAAGAACACTAGGCTCTGTCCATCAATAGTTTTAATCTCTACCGCTCCATCCTCAAATACTCAGACCACCTCATAAGGTCCCATCCAACGTGTATGGAATTTTATTTGAAATATTTAAATCTTGAATCATAAAGGAGTACCCAATCACCTGGGTGAATCATAATCATATCCATTTGATGTAGTTTGCATATCTTTTAAAGGATTTTTGCATAAATTCAAAGTCTTTAAATTGTATGAATTCAGAGCCTATATATGATTGTAGTTTCAACTTGGCGATGTGCGATACTAGAGAAGAATGGGGCTAGGTTTACTTGTTTTTGTTGTTGAAGGAGGTCGTTATTAATTGTGGAAAACCTAGGTCTTAGGCAAGAGTTGGTTTTATCTTGAATGCATGTTATTGGAATGGAAAGTGATGTATTATAGCCCACTCTACCAACAGTTTAAGTGTCGGAGCCAGTGTCACCCATAGCAGATTGAGTTCCAGATAGATAGCCATAATTAGTCAACTAAGTAGACCCAATTGACTCAGTTTTTGACTTTGGAGCATCTATATAAAGGATAAGGAACTCACTTTTCCACCAAAGGGGAGAAGGAATGCATGTATTTAATAAACTTTCTAGAATGATTCATAACCACTACTTTTATCTTTTCATGAGATGGATTTGAAGGGGTTTACAAAATATAAGATAACCCATATCTATGGGCTAACACTATCACTTTGAATTGGAGAAATTACTCGGTGACTTATGTATTAATAGTCCATACCTAAGAGGCCTCATATTCAATCCTTTGAGATTTAAAAAGGATAAGTTCTTAAGAGAATTGAAGTTAAATAAAATTAAGAATGGAGAGTTAGGTCCTTGTTATTGGAGGATAGGCCATTACACAACCTTTGGGATCATTTGGATTACCCAATAAAAAAATCCATGGAGCTTTTTTTATTGTTTCTCTCCTTTTATGGTGCTTATTTCAGTAAGTTTCAAAGGGGTGTGTTTATATAGTTTGTCATAAATTTCCCTTCAAATTCCAAAGTTTACATGGCCTTTCGTTTTTAGATGGAATGCTTATTTCTTATACTGTAGTCATTTGTGCTTTCCTCTTGAAGGAAAACCTTGTGGGGAAAACTAAGGAATGCTTCCTCACATTCTTGTGGATTTTTATATATAACAATTTCAAGCTTACATTGACTAAATTACATAGCTATAATATTTAGGTAGGGAAATTCAATATTTGAAGTCAAAACTTCACTATCTAGATTAATAACAATACAAAATATGACAATTTATTTTTGGGAAAGGCGATATGAATAATAATAATAATAATAGTCTAATTTTAAATTCATGGTCAAGCCCAAACACCAAATTGATGTATGAGATCACCGTGTTTGTGTAACAAAATATTTGTCTTCACATAGCAATTTGATTGCTAAAGTCTTCGAAAGTTTACATAATTTACCCCCACTCTAGATTTAAACATGTGGCCTCATATGAGGAAACACATGTTCATAACCATTAGGTCAACTCATATACACCTACCCTTTTGATAGAAAGCTTGCAATTGGGTAGGTTAGTGAGGCTTTAATGACTACAAAAATATTATACAACAACTACAAGGATTGCAAGCTTTCAATTCAAACTTGTAACTCGCTTCCCCACATTTTTGTAGATGACATCCATCATAGTAAGTTAGATGTTTATATATAACAATTTCAAGATTGTCTTGACTAAATTACATAATTATAATATTTAGATATGGAAATTCAATATTTGAAGGCAAGTCAAATTTCCAATATCTAGATTGATAAGAGTACAAAATATGAAAATGTATTTTTGGGAAGGGATATATGAATATTAATAATAATATAATGTTAAGGTCATGATTAGACACTAAATTGATGTATGAGATTGCCTTGTTTGTGTAGGATTTGTCTGCACATAGTAATTTGACTGCCAAAAGTGTACATACTCTACCCCAACTCTAGATTTGAACATGTGGCCTCATATGAAGAAGCACATGTTCATAACCATTAGGCCCTCTCATATACACCTCCCATTTTGATAGAAAGCTTACAATTTGGTAGGTTAGTGAGGCTTTAATTAATGTGATATGAATACACAAATACTATACAACAATGACAAGGATCACAAAGTTTCAAGTCAAACTAGTAATGGGCATGTTTTATAACCATGTATTTTGGATATTGTTGTTCAAAGTGCTAAATATTTGATAAATAACACTCTTTTTATGTTGCATAATTATTAGAAGTAATTGACAAACACCTATATGAAAGTTAAATTATATTATGTAAATGAACTATATATTTTTTTACTAGCCACACATGATGGAGTCAACCTTAAATTGAATAGAAAAACAATTTGCCCACTAATGGGCTTCTATAAATAGGATTGTATGAGATTAGACTCGGGAGCCTAGATGTTGGGTGGAAACATTGCTTTGTTATTTCAAATTGTCTTTGTTTTTATTATGTAGTTAATTTAATAAGAGTCAAAACTTAATATAATATGGAGTAAGTACAACTTTCAAATTATATTTTTCAGAGTCATGTTTGATAAAATGTCAATACTTGTTTTCTTTTTATTTATTTATTGGACATGTGAAAAATAATTATGTTCCCTTTCTACTATATTGACTTAATTTAATATGGTGTATGTATCATTTTACAGATTATGTTGAGTCATAATACTTGTTTTCCTTTTTTTATTTATTTTTTTCAGAGAGAAAAAGCATAATATATTATATTGAGACAATATAACAGATATCACAGATCAGTACAAAATTCAAGCTATCACAAGCTGTGGAGGACTTTTTTCCCCACGAAACATAAACTTGGAATGTGACCCTCCGAGGAAAAAGAAGAACAAAAAATAATCTGTGCATATACACATCACATATAAGGAGCGTAACAGAGATCATGAACCATATGCAGATACAGATATGAGGGTCTGATACCATAGAGAGACAAGAAAATATATACATCATACAAGTACGATGAAAGAGGCATAAAAAGGAGATAACAAAATGAGAAATAAAACAGCAGATCAGGGAAAGACTAGAAGAGATTATGCGCCCGGGAGAGAGAAGTCCTGCATGATAAAGGATTTCCCATCCAAAATTACCTCCATGGACCATGAGCTTGATTCTAACAGTATACCCTTCTTTGACAAGTTGTCCGCTTGCTGGTTTTGATCTCTGTAGATGTGTTGGATAGAGCATTCCTTTACAAGACCCCAAAAAAACATAATCCTGTCCATCCATCCAGTGAGGTGAGAACTCCTGATAAGGCACTTTCCATTGACATGATCGATCATTACTTTGGAATCCCCAAAAACTGAGATGGATTGAATATCCAAAAAAATGCAGAAAGCGAGAAGACCCGTTAGAGCCCTCGCCTTAGCCATGCTATTTGTGCCCCTTCCTCCATTCCAAGATATAAGATATTGAAGATTCTCGTCCATAATAATATGGAATCCACAACCACAAGAATATTGTTGTGCGGCCCCATCAAAAAACACCCTAGGGGATCTAGAGAGAAGATCTAACTGAAGATTTATGTTGACATTATCCAGATTGGGAGGCTTTATCGACACAGAGTCATAGATGGAAATGATATGTTGAAAAGTATCCTTGAGAGGCAGGTTCGAATCTTTGAAAATTTTGTTGTTCCTCCATTTCCACACGCACCATAAGACAATGATAATGATAGGTCTCCATGACTCCCTCTGTCCGCTCCACCATAAGAAAGCTGCGTGCGTAGAAACATGAGAAACTATAGGGAAACCATATAATTATGTATTATGTATTAGACATGTGAAAAATAATGATGTCTTCCCTTTTTACTATATTGACCTAATTTAATATGGTGCATGTATCATTTTACAAATTGTGTTCGACAAAATTAGTAATTCTTGTTTTTTTTCTTAAATAGACATATGAAGAATAATATTCTTTTATTTTTATTACATTATTAATTTAATAAAAAACAAATAATTAATTTAAATTTAAATTTATGTACCATTTATTACAAATTATAGCCAAATATGCAATTTACTATAATTTATGTACCATATTTTACAAATTATATTACTTGTAAGTACAGATATTAAATCTCTTCAAGTGTAAAGATACTAAAATGGAGTGACCATTTTTTTATCTTACAATAAATATGATTCAATATAGCATTTAATTTGCATTATTATATTTTAAATAGTTTAAAATTTATATATGATATAAAGTTTATGTTAATATTATTTTTAAATACTCAATATATATTTTTCATAACAATTATTATTATTATAAAGTTATTTATTTTTAAAATTTTTATTTTCTAATAATTAGTTATCATTAACATAGATATAATTATTATTATTATTTAAGTTTATAATAATTATATATTTCAGTAATATTTATTAATTATGTTTATTATATAAATTTAATATATTAGGTTTAAGTATTGATTATAATAATTTGCATTAATAATTTAAAAAGTTTCTCTTTGTTTTGAGTTTGTAATCTTTACCAACATGTGAAGGTGGAAGTCTATGTATCCAAAACATTTAAGCATTGTTGATATGAGGTTCTTATTGAGTAAGGTAGTGTTTAATTCATTTTCATTTGTTTGAAATGTTATATTTTAAATAAGTTAAATTTTATGTGATATAAAATTTTAAGGTTGGGAAATCAAATTTTTTTATTAAGTTTATTTTCAAATATTTATTAGGTTTATTTTAGAATTTAAATTTTGTTATAATAATAAATAAATTTATTTTATTATATTTATTAAATATTTTTCATTAACAATAAAAAGGTTCTTTGTTTTGATTGGATCTCTACTACAAGGCAACCACGTGAAGGTGGAAGCTATGTGCTCGAAACTTATGTGCATTGTTGATATGGGTTTTAACATATCAACATGTACAATTGCTTTAATTATAGATTTTATTATGTTAAATGATTAATAATATAATGGTTTTTTTAATATAATAATTTAATATTTTAAATGATTAATAAAATTAATGTATTTTTGAAAAACATATTAAAGTTATAAATATGAATGGAAATAAATTATGATAAAAATTTATAATTAATCATATTATTATTGTAATGTCTATAAAAATAGTTATTAATAATATTTTGAAATGAGTTAAAATTATATGTAATAAAATGTATGTATTTTATTGTAAGTGTTGAAGTTAACAAGGTTAGATTTTAAATGATAAATGCAAAAAATGCAAGAAAAGTCATTCAAAAAACAAGAAAAAAAGTTTCCAAATATTTAAAAGTTTGAAAATTTAAAAATAATATAAAATATTTTATAAAATAATACAATGACAAATCAATACACCAAGCACATTACAATTTCAAATCACATACAAACATACATAAACAAACATAACATTGATAAAACCACTCTTACATACATATGCAATATCAAATACAAACAATATCAACATGACAAAGATAAGTGTTACGAATTCATATACAAGTTTAAAACAATATACATAACAAACCATTGCCAAACACTCTATATACATACATAAGCCCAGCTCTTTGACATTTCAGCGACCCATCTCTCTCTTAACCTCAAATACCTCGGCTACGATCTCAAGCCCTCCGGCTATTCAAAGCATGACTGGGCCTGGCTTATTGACCGTTTTTATCTCCGAATTTCCGCCTGGGAATTCCGCTATCTCTCCCTTGCTGGCTGGGTCACTCTCACAGAGGCAGTTCTGTTACAGCTTGCGGTGTATTGGGCACACCTGTTCCACCTTCCGATCGGCATCCTCAAGCAGCTCCAATCGATCACTGATAACTTCATCTGGGGCGGCAGCAAGCACCGATCAAAATTCCATCTCGCAAGGATGAACCGGATCGCTGTCCCAAAACATTTAGGCGGCTGGGGCCTAAAGGATCTGTGCATTTTCGGCAGCGCCTTCATCTGCAAATCTCTCCACAGGGGCATTTTTGGATCGGGTCCTTGGAGCAAAACGATCCAAACAAAATACCTCAAGGGTCGCTCGCTCCTTTTCTGGTACCGCAGAGGTGCCATTGGCATTCGGGGCGGCTCTGCTATCTGGCGCACCCTCAAAACTGTTGAACACTTCTTCCTCTCCAAGCTCAAATGGCAGATTCAATCCGGCTCGCAGATCCTCCTTGGCATTGACCCGATTGCCTCCAAGTGCGAATTTTTCCTCCCTGAACTCATCATCGCCGCTCTCCACCATCAGGGTTTCTTCACATGGGACCGAGTCATTATGGAGTGGCATGGTTCCTCCCCTGTTTGGAGGACTGCTGAACAGCTCGGCCTGCCGCCTTCACTCTCCCCGATATGGTCACAGGTGATCTTGTCTCTACAGGCTGCTGGTATTGCTCGATGCGGATCCTCTGACCACCTTCGATGGTCCTCTTCTGGCTCCTCCGCCACCATACTTGTTAAGGATGTCTACTCTGATCTTATTCACTCGATGGCTCCTGCTCCTGCCCCGATTTTCCCCACTTCTCTCTAGAAAACTGGGTGTCCGCCGAGAATGATATACTTTGCATGGCTCCTCTTCAACAATAGGAACCTGACGTGGGACAATATGCAAAAAAGATCCTGGCATGGACCCAACATTTGTTTTTCTTGCGAATCAGATGTAGAAACAAACCTTCATATCTTCTTCAGCTGCCGTCTCTCTCTGGAATTATGGAGTGATCTCGCCCGCCTTTACAGCTTCCCCCATGTTCTATTTAATTCTGTACAGGATGCATTCAAGTGGTGGTCTTCCCAGCCTACCAAGCTCCGCCCTCTCCTCATCATCACCGTCTGGTTCATTTGGCGGTGGCGGAATCATCGGATTTTTGACTCCTATAAATCTCCTTTCCACTCTATTATGCCATGCATCTGCTCCCTTTACGATTCCACCTGCAATGGTTTAACATGAACACGACCTTCTTGTGGCCTTCTCCGGTCAATGAACCCAGGCTTCGCATTATGTTTCTTCTACATATGTACTCCCATTACTCTCTTATGCTCTTTTCTGAACGATGCAGATTCTATGCTTGCGCCCCATGCGGCCATGACAGTTATATGTAAATGATCTATTATATTTACTTGACTTTCCACATGACTTTCGCTTTTGTGTGGAAAAAATCAATATTCTTATTAATGCAATTTTTGTTTTAAAAAATTTATTTATCTGTATTTGAAATTGGGATAATTTATTTTTCAAAAATAACACTCTCTCACTTTCCATTACTATCTCTGCTCTGTAATTCATTGAATTCAGTCCACAAAGCATTAAGATAAAGATATGCCTTCTTCAACTCATTCGAGGAGGAACATCCCCAGAAGAGGGCAGGTGAAGGCAGCCATCGCCTCTTCCGTTGCTCACTCCATTAAATCGCTGTTAATAAGACCTAAATCCTTCAACTACTCTGTGTTTTCCTCTTCCTCTTCTGCACAAATCATTTGTGGGTACAATGAATGAAGTTGCAGATCAAGATGGGCTGATCTCTATAATGTGAGTACAGAATAGCGCTGCCAGTGCATTGTGATTATGGACCAAAGTATGGGATCCTCAGATCGGCTATCCCAATAATCCGCTCAGTTTTCTTACTCTGTTCCTCACATTGGAGCCTTGCAACACTAACAGAGTTTGTTCAGCAGCGATTAGCTACATATGAAGAGGGGAATTTACTGTACTACGACATTTCCAACTGGTTGGAGGAGTTGAAAAGCTCTCAAATACGAAGTTTGTTGATTTCCTATTTTGAATCGAAATAAATGGAACTTCATATTAATCTCTTTGACTTATGTCTGTGAAAGATTTGTACATTTCCCAATGGTCAATCTCAATGTTGTTTGTGCTCTCTATGTTGCGAAACTCTGTTCTGCTCACATCTGGTTGCTTTTAGCCCACTTGTATACAACTTTTTAGATCCCCTCTTATTTTGCCGGGAGGTTTTGATGTTTATGGACCAATGTACTGGACTTTATATCTAATATAAAACTAGAGTTATTTTTTTCCCCGAAAAAGAAGAGGTGTAAATATATTTATGAGATGTAGATTAATTTCATGATTCCGGTGAAATTTGATCAAGCTCTGAAAAAGTGTGATGAGTGAGAGTTATTTTTGAAAAATAAATTATCCCAATTCCGAATACAGATAAATAAATTTTTAAAAACAAAAACTACATTCAACCTCTGAAAAAGTGTTATGAGCGAGTGTTATTTTTGAAAAATAAATTATCCCAATTTGGAATACAGATAAATAAATTTTTTAAAACAAAAATTGCATTAATAAGAATATTGATTTTTTCCACATGACTTTCGCTTTTTCTTCTGAAAATACATACATAAACAAATTCAAATAAACAAACATACATATACAAATTCAAAGGAGTAAGCAAATCTACATTAAATACACACAATAAGACTCATCACAACTACAAATCAATACACCAAACACATTAGGAATTCATATACAAGTTTAAAACAATATACATAACAAACCATTGACAAAACACTCTATATACATACATAAACAAATTCAAATAAACAAGCATACATATACAAATTCAAAGTAAGCAAATCTACATTAAATACACACAATAAGACTCATCACAACTACAAACCAATACACCAAACACATTACAATTTCAAATAACATATAAACATACATCAAGAGGCATAACATTGATAAAACCACTCTTACATACATATGCAATATCAAATAAATAAGCAATCAAAACAAAAATTCAAATAATACAAATACACAATTTTCAATTTTTAAATGAATAAACCAACACACATTATACAATTTAAAGTCAATACAAAAACAAACACTCAAATATGCTTATGCAATTTTAAATAAGTAAACACAGGATACATTAATTCAAACCTAGATTTTATATACACATTCACTTCTACAAAACAAAATTTATTGCAATCAAAATTCAATACAAAACACACACATTTGCAATCACAATTCAATACAAAAAGCACACATTACAATTTCTATTTCGTGTTTAATTCCAAATCACATACAAATATCCATACAACCACTTTGGCATAAACATACAAAATACAAATTCAAATAAGGAAACACACACCTACATTATATATACACATTAAATTCTACAAAACAAAACTCATCGCAATCACAATTCAATACAAAAATCACACATTACAATTTCTATTTCGTATTTAATTCCAAATCACATACAAATATCCATACAACCACTTTGACATACAAAATACATATTCAAATAAGCAAACACACACCTACATTATATATACACATTCAATTCTACAAAATAAAATTCATTGCAATCACAATTCAATACAAAAAACACACATTTGCAATCACAATCCAATACAAAAAGCACACATTACAATTTCTATTTCGTGTTTAATTCCAAATCACATACAAATATTCATACAACCACTTTGGCATAAGCATACAAAATACAAATTCAAATAAGTAGAAACACACCTACATTATATATGCATTCAAATTTACACAACAAAATTCATTGCAATCACAATTCAATACAACCACTTTGGCATAAACATACAAAATACATATTCAAATAAGGAAACTTTCAAAAAATAGTTAAAAACAAAAATAATATAAAAACAAAAATTAAATTGAATAGTTTGTTTAGTAGAGAGATATTTAGTGTTTTTTTATGTATTTGTGTAAAATTGTATAATTTATATGTGTGCAATTTTTTAAAGATATTTATAATATAAATTCATATAATTGATATGTAGAACTACATGTTTTAAATATGAATTTTTAAATATGAATGCTATACTGTAAATGCCTATAAAAAAATGTATTGTGATATGTATGAGTTTAAGGAAAAATAATCAACTCACAAAAAAACTCTACACTACTCTAAGAAGAATGGGGCCCATCCTTCTCCAGCATTTGGAAGGAGTTTTAGTTTTAACTCCTTCCATTAAAAAATCACTTTATTAATCACTGCATGTACATAATTTTCTCACAATATTGAGAAAAGAAAAGAAATAATATAAGTAGATAAGTACATCAATATTTACATTGAGCAGAACCATAATGAGAACACAACCATCACTGTGAATAAATCTGCAATACAACATATAAATATTACTTTGAGTAGAACCATAATGAAAAGTCATTCCTGTAAATAATTCTTCCATACAACATATATATATTAGAAAAAAACACATTAAAGCATAATAAAATATTTTTAATGAAGTATAATGAAAATTTTGTAATTCGTCTCTTACATATAACTCTTCTATTATATACTCAAATAATGAAAATAGATGTACTTTCATTATTACTTTTCAGAAAGTATAAGTAAACTATTTCTGTAAATAAATCTGTCACACAATATTTAAATATTAAGAAAAAAACACATGAAAGAATACAATATTTTATTTTTAATAAAGTATAATAAAAATTTTATATTTATTCTTTTATATATGCCCTTCCATTTATATACTCAAATAATGAAAAACCTGGGGTTCATGGATTGGAGTGTAAAGCCTGGGAAAAAAGCTAGGCAAACCTAATCATAACGAAATAATTAGAAGCGATACCATAGCCACACTCACTTGGTGAATTCACCATAGAGCGAGCTCGGATAACACCATAAAGAGCACATGCGGCAGAACACAGACCCAGAGCAGGGCATACCAGAAAATCAGGGGAAGCAGATTACACCAGGGCATACCAGAAAATCAGGGGAAGCAGATTACACCAGAAAAGCATTATATGCAGTAAAGAAAACAGGGTATACCGTTACGCCAATACACCACAGGGTACCCAGAACCATGGATTAAACTACTAACATACTGCACAACTAGAGAGGGTTATACCAAAAAAACCCCTTAAATCCAAATACACAACAGATTAAATCCAAATACATAAAAGCCGAATGATGCTTGAATTGGCATTGGGAGACTAAAAGTGGAAAAGCCATAAAGGCGGATTAGACAAATGAATGAAAAAATAAATCTACTAAAAGTGGTGGACGCATCACGTTTAAACCATTGAGAAGGACACTGAACTTTCTAAAAAAATGACACAGATGCAGAGCCATCTATATATATATATATATATATATATATACCTGGAATTGGGATTCGTACTAATGATTTCGTAGGATTTCATTTCACTCATTTCTTGTGTAAATGGCTAAATACTTTACTAAAAGTGAGGGTAATGAAATAGAATTGCTTCCGACAAAGGAGCAGATATTAGCAGAAATATCAGAATTAAATGGAGTTCCATTCAAAATACAGGGTAATCAGATAGAATTCCTTCTGACAAAGGAGCAATGGAATTTGATTCACACCAATACTGAAATATTAAAGAAATAAATGCAAAATTAAATCTAATAAATATGGTAGACGCATAGGTATAACTATTGAGGAGGCACAACTTTAACTTCAATAAAAATGATTGGTGCACAATGTTTAAACTAATTAACAGGGGAGATGCAGGCCCATTAATATATATACCTGGATTTGGGATTGGTAGTGATGATTCCATTTCTTCAGCGAGGTAGCGTTCGAACCGCAACAACGCCAATGATCTGTTTCCTTCTCCACTCATTTCTGGTGTAAAAAAGAATACAGGAAATGATGTAAAAAAGAATAGAGGGCAATTAAATAGGATTGCTGCTGAATTAAATGGCAATCAATTCACACCATACTTAGAAAGATCATTGATCTCCGTGATCCCAAGAATTGTAAACAAATTAACTGCCATTTTTCTTGCCTCCAATCTTTTTCACTCTAGCCTCATCCTCCTCTATCCACACAGACAGACATGGACTCAAGCTCGACCTAGACACAGACCTACCCAGACTCAAACCACAGACTGACAGACAGACAGCCAGCCAAGCACAGATCTGAACATAGACAGAGGAGGAGGAAAATGCTGAAACCTGATAAGGCTTTGACATATATATAGCCATTCTCCATCTTCCTTCAACGGCTATATATTTTTGGCGCCTACCTCCTATGGAACCCTACACCGGATATATATATTTCCGGTGCCTACCTCCTTTGAACCGTCCACTGGATACATATTTCCGGGTTCTACCACCTCTGGATGAGGTGGTACCATTCACCAATTATGGATAGAATCGAATACCTGCTGTCTAGCTCATCCTTCTTGCTTTTTTGGGAAGCCACTACCTCCTTTCTTTTTTTGGGAAGCCACTACCTCCGCTAAACCGTCAACCGGATACATATTTCTGGCTTCTCCCTCCCCTGAACCATCCACCGGATACATATTTCCTACTACATTCCGAGGGCGCTACACATGGAAATGGATGATTTCCTGTAATAGTTTTGACAGCCACTGACCACACCTTAAAACTCCAGGCCTAATTTTATATGGGTTTCGTCCGAACCATTCGATAGTTTATATTTTAAAGCCCAAGAAAACATATAGACACGATTTCAATATGAAAGTGGGAGCATGTTCTCTATATTCTATATATGAAGGTGAGAGCATGTTCTCTATATTCCAAGTCAAATCTGAATGTGCGAGTAGACACTGAATCAAACCCACAGTTACAATTATACCCTAATTTAAGTTAAATGATCATGACAGAGTACTTTACAAAACCATACATATAATAAATATATTTTCGATGAGATTAATAAATGTATCGTCGATTAGATTGAAGAATTGTTGCCTCTTTGATCGCTAATTTTTTGTAGCTTCGAATTACAAAATTGCAGTAAAGCTTTGTTTCTTCCTATGTGCATAGGGAAGAGGAAGGCATACCTGTATAAGAAGTACTCCACCTTCCTTCTGCAACTGCAAGATATCCTTTATAGCCATTGCGTCACATCTTGTACAAAAGTAACTCCACCTTACTTCTGCAACTGCAAGATATCCTTTATAGCCATTGCATCAGATCTTGTACAAAAGTAACTGCCCTGGCACACAAACATCGAAGCATGACAAATCATGAATATCATGCATCATTTAAATAAGGATTTAAATGGACGCCAAAAACAGAGGATTCAGCATAATCACAACAAATCTTATATCACTGATATTTGAATTTAAGCCGAGCATCACCTATGGACGCCAAAAACAGAGGATTCGGCATAATCACAACAAATCTTATATCACTGATATTTGAATTTAAGCCGGGCGTCACCTAATTTTGAAAGATGAATGTAAAATGTGTTGAAGTATATTAAAAAATTATGGTTGATTTTAAAATTTAATTTATCTCACAGAATATAAAACATCATTTCAAATAGAGATATCAAAATAAATGCATAGGAAAATATTACCTGACAAAGATTTTGATGATGTCACAAATGAATTGAGCTCCAATTTCCAGTACCTCTCCATTTTTATGGACTCCAACCTATTATAGGTTCTTTTCTATCCCTGCAAATGATCTTGCTATGATATCAAGAAGATAAAAATTGAAAAACAAAATAGGGTGCACCCAAAAAAGAAAACACAGAAATATACAATCTAATAATGATTGAACAGATAAAACGGAAACGGAGCAATACAAACACAGAAATATACAAGCTAATCATGGTTGAACAGGCAAAAAGGAAACTGAGCAATACAAGAAAAAAAAACATCAAAACAAATGAAAGAGAACCAGCAGGAACATGAAAGCAAGTAAAGGGCGACGGCAGAAGAGAGGTCAATTCAAGATCGATCCAAACAAAATAAAAAATTAAGATGAAACCATCGAAGCCAGCAGTGGATCCCTTTTATAGAGGGAGCTCCCTGCTTTTGTGAATAAATGACCGTTCCGAGAGCTCCCTGCTTTTGTGAATAAATGACGTTCTGACCTGCCTGCTTTTGTAAATAACGCTCTGAGCTGTCCGCTTTTCTGAATGGGTGCTTTTTAAAAAAAACTGGAATGGGCTACCCAGCTGCTTTGGCTTTCTTAAACTACACCACCAGATGCCAAATGATTCTAACGTGGCTTTGTTGCGTCCTTGCAAGGATGGGATGGTTGATCCTCGTCATCGTGTCATTATTATGGGATCGACAATGACAGGAATTACCGCTTCTCATCATCATTATTTGGCACGGAATACTTTGTTATAACTTTTGATTTTACCATGGGTAAGTGGTTGGGGAATAGAAATGAATACCGTCAAAATATTATTATTATGTAATTTTAAAATTATTTTTAAGTCAAATAGTAGAAATCTATATCGGTTTAGAGATTTTGAGTGCTAAGTCTATGAAAACATATATATTTAATCTTTTTTTGGTTTTGAAAATGTAATTTTTAGGAGAAAATACATGTTTTTGATCATTAAGCCCATTCAAATTATATATATTAAAAAAGAAATTCAAGCTATATATATATATATATATATATATATATATTATATATATATTTGATGTCCATGAAGTTAAAGATAATTTATGGGGCAGATTGTTTTTTCATTTGTTTGATGTATTCTGCCATTTTCTTGTAAAGCCTCACCATATAGATCCATCTTAAATACAAATCTAACATGAGCATAGAGAGATCCAATTTCTTCACATGTAGAATTTTTTATGAGCAGACATTCTTTAAATGTTTTGTATCATTATTTTATTTTATTTTTATAAATTTAAAATAAAAAAAAAATGGCCAACATGAGTAAAATTTCAACTTTGATGATGGATGGGCAAAATTACACATCATATTTTGCTGTAAAATTAGCCTCTTGGCTCAATAATAAACACTCCCAGCCTCTCCACAAATCCCTAACTAAAAAGATTATCCCAAAAATTCTATCAAAATATCAGTGATTAGTGAGATAATTTTCCAATTAAATCTTAAAAAATATTCAAACAGAAAATTCACCGAAAGCCACTGGACTTTGATTATTATTCGGAAAACACTAAACATCAGTTTTCACGTTTTATAGAATTAGAATTACCAACCGAAAAGTTAGAAGATTCATATATGACACATACATAAAAATAAAAAATAAAAATTCTAACTGAAAATTTAAAAGATTTAGATACCACACATGTATAAAAATAAAAAATAAAAATCCAAGATTAAATAAATGAAAAGAGATATATCCTTGACTTATTTAAAATTGCTAATGAATCACTTAGGTATTATTAAATTTTCGGTTGATATTGGATTGCTATTGAATCACATAGGTATTATTAAATTTTCCGTCAATATTGGATTTGTATGTATTTAAAAATTTAAAAATAAAATATGAAAATATTATATATATATAGATATTTAATTTTATAGCATAATTAAAAAATTATTGTATTAATGAATAAAATTAATTAATATAAGTCCTATAGGGTAGAGGAGTTGGTAATCACAACACGGTGAAGTTTGTTAGAAAGGCGGGCTCTCTTCTCAAGGTCACGAGTTCAATTCCCCGGACTAACCCAGAGTTGTGGAGAGGGGCGGGGGCAGTTTCCCACGGGTTATAGTGGTAGCGGTCACAATCGACCCCGTGTCACCCGAGTTTGGGAGACTGCAATTGCAGATTTCTCTGTTGACAAAAAAAGAATAAAATTAATTAATATAGAAAATTCATGATTAATTATAAATTTATAGAAATCAAATTGTGTTTAATTATTCATTTATTGGTTTAGAATGTAAATTAATGTTTTTTATATTTAATTTTTATTTCAAATAAAAATATTAGTCAATATGAACAAAGGCTAACAGATTAGGTCAATGGACAAGTGCACAGACACTCATCTTGTTTTATCAAGAGAATACTCTTTTTTGAAAAATAAATGCATAATTTTTTTCCATGTATCGTACAAGTTTTATTGACAATTTCAATAAAGATTTTTTTAGCAACAATTCAAACACTTTTATGACTATAATTATTACATAGTTTTAGGCTCACTTGTTCTGTGCAAGTTCTCACAACTATTTCTTACTCTGTTGGTCAACGAATACACAAAAGTTAAAAAAAAAAAAAACATAATTCGAAAGAAAATGTTAAAAAAAACATAAAAAGAAAAGAAAAAATTGGAGGAGATATAATATAAGTTCATTTTGTCATGTTTTTTCATGATTTTCACAATAATACATATATGCATAATTCAATTATACTTAGAAATTTATAAGAAATATCATTATGTGAAAAAGCATACCTAAAATTACATTTAATAGAAAAAGTTTTGGTTCCCTAATTGTTCTACTTTTCACCTAAATCACCCTACCTTAACCTCTCTTTTACAACCTAAATAAGATCTCTATGCAAGTATTTATAGTTTATTTAATCATTCTTTGGGTAAATGGATAATGTATGCTCATTTTAATTAAAAGTAAAAAAAGGTCGTTGTTTTTCTATGTAACTTTCCATTTATATTACCTTACAACTATTACAATGTATGTTCACTAATTCGATATCAAAAGTGGTTATGGTACATGAAGATCTCGAGAAACCTTGCACTCATCCTTATTCCTCCATTGAATATGGAATACCGTTGGTTCAAGAGTTTGACTAGGAGTCGATCCCAGATGTCAAAGAAGAAAAGAGTGCATTCACTCCTGAGGACCTGCTCATGTTTTCTTGCAAATGGCTTGGAGCGTTGGAGGGTTTCTAAAGTTAGGGATTAGTTGCCAACAACTCCATATTTTGTTATATGTTCGTACAGTTGAGATCCAATGTAATTTGTATATATGTTAAGATAGATTAGGATGGAAGCTAGCGATACTGTTAACAATTTTGGTGTTTATATTTTCAAAAAGTTTGTATCAACACGACCTCTCTGAGCCTAGATTTGTCACTATACGATGTGTATCGAGAAGAGACTTATGATGTTTAATAAAAGAGTACTAATTCCATATTCATGCATTCGTTTATTTATTTCCTGTGATGACTAACCTGTCCTTATAGATTAATCTTGTTCCTTAAATAGGGAAACGAGTTGGTTGGATAGGGCCCAACCAACCCAACTCGTTCTCCCTATGTCTATTATATTATGTGATGAGTAATGATGTGATAAATATTTATGTGTGAAGGTTTGCTTGTAAGAGGTGCACCCGATTAGAAAGTTCTTGTGTGTTTTCTTTCAAAACGAGTGATAAAGGTTCAGATTTGTAACTTTTTGTTCTCGCGTTTATGCTTAGGGTTTACTTTTGAGTAGAGCTTCCTTTGTTATTGAAGAATTTCTTTAGTTTATTGTAAACCACAGTAACGTTTGGAACTGGAAATTCTCTTTTGATTTCGAAGTCATCTCTTCAGCTTAGATCTACTCTGCGGTGTGCACATATTCCCTGAGATAAGATCTACAGAAGGGGTTATTTTAATCTTGCTTGGCAATTGATACATTTATTATTCAAATTGTCTTTTTTTCATAACAGGCAAGCGAAAACCCTTATTCTAGTACTGGTATCTATTTAGCAGCCTTATTATGTAGGTGAAGTTATTCTCGGCTGGGGACCTCTTGATTTAATATTTCATTGTGTCACTCTAGGCATGTTAAACGTAACTTTTCGTTTGGTTGTTTGGAAATGATAAGTGCAAGAACAAAATATTGTCATCTTTAACCAAATTGGAGTCATCATTTGAGTTTTATTTATAAATTTATATGCACAAAAGCCAACCTTGAACATAGTTTTAAACCAGAACAAGATAGATATATTTGTTACATAATTTTCCTATTTATGCACAGGAGTTTAATATTTCTTTCGATGATTGATGAGGTCTTGAGGTTTATGCATTGAAGGTGTGATGAGTCTAGAATTTTTGTCTTAATTCAAGCAAGGCTTCTTTCCACAATATTTGAGTTTAGACTTGCTACACAATATCCTCTTTAGGACAAGAACAAAGTGTTTTTCTTTAGTACAAGAATAGAGTGTTTTGTTTCTCCTAGTACAGGAATAGAGTGCAAGTACTATTTTGTTTTACTCAGTACATGAACATAGTGCAGGTATTGTTTTTCCTTTTCCAGTATAAGAATTGATTGCAGGAAGATATTTATTTTGAAAAGTATTTCTATTTTGAAATGTTTGTGCTTGCATGGTTTGAAACGAATCTTGGATTTGTTCTCTCTTGAGTTATTTCTTTAAGATCTCTGGTTTTTTTAATAGTGAAAATCTAGTCTCTTGAGTGGTGTGGTGTCATTTTGTGTGTAGTACAAAAACATAATTTCAAGGTCTTCTTTACAATTCTACGCCTCAAAGCTTATGAAACCCTGGATTGATAATGGCCCTGGATTAATAATTAAGTGTTGAGTAATTGAAATTCAGTTACTACGTCCAACATTTTGGCGTCGTTGCTGGGGAGGCGTTGAAACGAATTCTGGTAAAATTCTGGTTTTTCTTTTTTTTTAGTAGAGGTAAGTATGCTTTATTTTTTCAAAGTGCAATGTGATTCTATTTCTTGAAGGAATTTCTTTCGAATTAATTATGTGTTGTAGATATATTTTTGAATTAGCTGCAACATTTGATTTGATTTGTTCCAGCAATATTTTTTTTTACAGTTTTGTCAATTATTTCTAGTTTGATTTCTTTTAAAATGTATGACTAGGAGAGGTAAGGATCCAAAGCCAAAGAAGGGCAGAGGAAATATTGATAAATCGGAAATTTTTTCTCACGCCAAGACTTCTGTTGTAGGCAAGAATTCTAAGAAGACACAAACCCATCATGCAAGTACCATTCACTTGGACTCTGGGGACAACAGTTCAGGAATCTCACAACTGTCAGAAGAGAACGAGGAGACTATTTGGACTAAAAAGATAAATTTGAACCACATTCAACCTTCACAGTTTATGGGAAGTGGTATGTTTAAAGGAGAAGGAATGGTAGATAATGAATATGCGCATGCTGAAGAGATGGTTGAGAACCAACCAAAAGAGGAGCAACGAAGATCCTGATTCTATCCTTTTTAAATTGATATATTGTGTAGGAGTTATGATTACTCTTCGGATGCTCATAAGCTAAAAATTTTCCCTGCCACATTCAAGGATTCAACTTTACGTTGGTTCATGGGACTAAGGGGAAATACTATAGCCTCTTGGTAGCAACTGAAGAGGGCGTTCTTTAATAAATATCAGGAATATTGTAAGACAAGATTAATGCAAGATGAGATTTTTATTATTGCATAAGGGAAAGATGAGACCTTGGAGGATTATTTGGCGAGATTCTTATATATCCTTAAGAGGTCAAAACATAAATTTGATCTAAGCACTATTAGAACCTTGTTTCTATGAGGTCTTACAGATGATTCTAGAAATAATTTTAATTTCTTAGGACAAGGTGATATTGCTCAAAACACCTTTGATCAAATTTGTGACCTGTTCAAGAAGTTCTCATGAAACCAATCTAGATTTGGTAAGGGAATCATGAGCAATTCGAGAAATAACATATTTGGATCTACATATGCTATGATCATTGGTTTGGAAAATAAAATGGATAATATGAAAACTGAAATTATGAATATTGTTAGTAAACATTCTTTAAAATTTCAACAAAAATTAGAAGAAGAACAAGAAACATTATCCATTTACTGTCCAAAATGTAGAAGAAAAACATATTTTACGTGAGTGTCTTGCAGATGTTAAAAGTGCTAATATTTGTGTAATATATGCACGAAAACATCCTACCGAAGAATTACCACCCATACTGGGATTAAAAGTAGGATTTGAGGGAGAGCATTCGGTGCCTGGGCCATTGCATGCTATGGGAGCATGAAAATCATGACCACAGGTAAGTACAGGTATGATTTCTTAACCTGAACCATATTTTTTTGGTTATAATGCACCACATTATCCCTATAAAACATGAATTCCCCTCAGTCTTGGCATCATGGGTATCATTCTTAGTATAGGCAGTCTCTTCCTCCTTGGCAATGGGGATGGAGGGGACCACCACATTCTAGTAATTATCCCTATCCCATGCCTACACAGTCATATTCCACATCATATAAACCTTATCCTATGGCACAACCCACATTACCAGCAACATTGCCTCATTAGACTCAGTCTATGCCACCACTAACATTACCTCCAGATTTCTAACCACCTCAATTTCCAGCACAGCCAGTGCCTAATCCAAATAATAATGTGGTGCAAATGATTCATTCTATTGGACTGCTCCATTTCCCTATTTGTCAGACCATGACAGTTAGGGTCAGTGACCTCCAGCTGAGATTGGGAAGGGTAATAAATTCAGAAAAAACAAAAATAAAAACAACTTGCAGTGATCATTAAGGAGGAAACTCCAAGTCTTTCAAAAAATTATGCTATTATTCATCATGTTCCTACACACTCAGAATCTTTACCTTCTTCTTCAAATCAACCTCCCTTTCCAGAGAGGCTAGTTGTGGAGAAAGTTGACCCCACTCCTGAGTATAACCTAGCTTCTGAGTAGATGAAACTTTGTATAAAGGTCCATCTATAGGCTATAAAAAAGGTTCCTATATGTACTAAGATTATTAACGAAATTTGTTTTAAAAAGCCAGGGAGGAAGAGAGTTAAACCTCACACTATCCATTTCATATGAAGAGAAACTAAGTTAATGACAGGATGTGCTCAAATGGAAAAATATATTGATCCTAGAAACCTAGTTGTCTTTGTTCAGATAGGTGATATCCTTGTTCTCAATGTATTAATAGACCTTGGAGTGGCTATCAATGTTATGACCAAGACAACCATGGAACAACTTTGATTGACTCACATTCGTCCTACCCCCACTGTGCTTGAACTTGTTGATAGATCTAAAATCAAGTCGGAGGGTGTGTTAGATGTTGCAATTGTCTCACTCTATTCATGGGAGTACCCTGCATATTTTATTGTGTTACAACCAAAGAATCCTATTGGGGGGCACCCTTTGATCTTGGGACGACCATGGCTTACCATGGAAGATGCCTATATAGGATGTCACTTAGGTGACATGTATATTTCCCATAGGGATGCTAGGGAAAAGGTCACATTGTACCCACCTGCCAGATCTATTCAGGAGCTTCAAGATACCTTGTGTTTGGATTATGATAGTAGTGATGAGGAGACTCAATCCATTTCCGTTATTCAACAATATATTGAGTCAAATGAGGAAGGTATGATCTGATATTTTCTAGATAAATTAGACACTATAAAAAATTTCAATCACTTTATCAGATCTTCAGTCCAATTTTCCAGGAAAACTGTGATCTCCAATCCTCACCCTCATCACTACAAATCTAAGCAGTGATCTAAATCTCTTCAGCTACTAGAATTAACCAAGATCTTTTACTTTTGTGATGTTAGCAGAAATGCATTTAAAAGAGCATGAAAAGCCACCTATGCATACTATAAATAAGATGAAACATGACGACAACCATCAAATCAGAGGACCCACACACGTTGATAACAAAGTTCACCCAGTGTGGGTTATGTCTCCTGGCTCGGTTTCAATAGTGGGAGCCAAATGCTACAAATGATGATGATGTGCATGGTATATTCATTGGCATTAGAAGGATGAATACCCTCAATCAAAGTTGCATGTCTCCATTGGGTGGTGGAATTGCACTTAAGCAACTCCTCAACACTTAATTGTCAACCCAGGGGATTCGTAAACTTAGAGACGAATCATAGGCAATGCCAAAGATGGTATGAACCTTCCTGATGTAAATTCCTACTTTCTTAAATGGGAACTTGCATAATCGAATTGGAAAGAGTAAAAGACAACTGAACCATCAAAGTAATCTAGTGCTGGAACAAGAAAGAATGCATTTGCAAAGGAATCAAAAATAAAAAGACAATCACTCCAACTGATCAATATTTAATCACTGAGTATATGCTTATATTCCTCTTTAGTAGAAACACGTTAGCAATCTCGTAAAGTGGGCCCTTAAACCTGCTTTCTTAAAGGTTTCCTTCTTGCACTAGTCAGTCCTGCACTTATCACAATCTGATTGCACTAGTGCATGCGCAAAGATTTATGCAAGCGGTATAGATTGTGTCTTGTCTTTCCAAATATTCTTGACTTCATGCAAGGGCTCGAACCTCAAGGGTTCTGAGCACTCGAATCCTGTGACAAGAAACCAGTTCTTGTACCTGAGGAGAGTTCCTTGCACTTAGTTATTGATTCTAGAAATAAGTGTTAATTATTTCAAATGAAGCTTAATTGCAGAAATAACTTGCACATGTAAATGTTTCCAATATTAACTGTATGTAAAGTGAAAGTAAATAACCATAAATGGAAACAACCACTAAATAATCAACCTGCCATCTGCATATATATTACTTAGAAGAACGTAAAACAAACATTGCATGAAAGAGACTAGAAATACTTGATGCAACACACCAACGTGCACTGGTGCAGGTTCATTTCTCCTGCTTGGACCAAGCAAGGAAAACCAACCAAAAGGAATTGCATGAAAATAAATTTCAAGAAAGGGAAAATGATTAATCACACCAATGTGCACTCGTGTAGGTTCATTTCTCCTACTTTGACCAAGCGAGGAAAACCAACCAAAAGGAATTGCATGAAAATAAATTGCAAGAAAGGGAAAAGGATTAATCACACCAACATGCACTGGTGCAGGTTCATTTCTCCTGCTTGGACCAAGCGGGGAAAACATACTGAAATAAATTGCATGAAAGGAAATTGCAGGAAAGTAAATCCAACTAATTTACACAACTGATCCGCTCACACTTTGGCAGGAATATATGTGCATGGAAATCGAATTCAATTAAATCACACTTTAACAATAAGAACTCATAAGTAAATACGAAATTGAAAATAGGGTAAACGAGGTGGGTTGGCTGGGTTCTAGCCAACCAACTCATTTCCTTTCTAAGAAACGACACTACTCAGTAATTTAGATTCGAATCATTGGCTTAAAAGAACAGATAAGATTTAAAAGGCATGAGACTGAGCTCCTTCTTTCTATTAATTTGCAAAGGAAAAGTACATCGTGGAATATAGAGTCCAGCCCAGATTTGGGCGATAACAAAATATACAATACATTTGGAACACAGTGTTGTTATCTCCTCTATCTATTGTCCCCTAACTCTATCTTCATTCTGTGATTTATAGACCGTCGGCCCAAGGTCGTATCTACTAAAACTTAGTACAGGACATTCGGTCAACCGTTTACATAACAAAATGTAGATTTTAGCCTCTCGACTTTTAAATATAGACAATTGAACTTGTTGGTCGTGGGCCAAATCTTCAGCTTTGGTTCAAGCAATCTGCAACTTTAATCTTGTCTTTGGTTGATCTAGACTTTGTGGCCAATGATGCACAAAACATGGTGGTGGTTAGGGATGTCCAAATCTGCTGTGCGGATTCGCTGTGCTGGCAATAGTGCGGGATCTGATCCTGCACTTAAATTAGCAGTCACGATAAGTGGCTTTATTTACCAAGTATTTATTAGAGATAAGGATAAGTTACAAAAGTGCATTAAAAGTAAGAAATCTGAATTAAATAATTAATTAAATGCTAAATTGAAAAAAAATATGAAAAATAAAGTACATGTGAAATATATCACCATGCTTGGCCTAGTGCAGGATGAGGGAAATTTAGGGGACTAACATCCTCCCATCCCTAAGTTGTTGTGTGTCCTCACACAACTTTTTACCTGCAAAAAAACCTCAAAAATTTGGGTGCTTCACTTCAATCCTATACTGTAATATTGATGCTGACCTGCACTGTCTTGCACTTCTTCTCTTTGATCTTGAATTTCTTTGTCACCTTCTTGAGGCGCCTAAAACACTGCGAAGCTCGATACTTCCACACCCTGACTTCTCTTTTATCCTTTTTGACCTCCGCGGTCAATTCTTCCTTACTATGCTACTTATCATTCTGCTCTTTAGCCAACAGCTCCTCTAAATCCCGAAATTGGTGTTCCAGCTTGGCCATACAACTACTAAAATGAGAGGCTTGTGTCTCCAACTCATCAGGGGGAGGAATTTCATTACCCTGTGCTTCGTTCTCTTCAACTATTGTGGCAGGGGATTCAATACCCTGTGCTTCCTTCTCTTTAACTATTGTGGCAGGGGATTTAGTACCCTGTCGAAATGAGAACTGCGCTATATCAGATCCGACCCTTCAACCGAATCCTTGCTTGCACTCGATTCTTCTTTCTTCTTCTGAGGTTTCCGGATAAAATTAGCCAGCAAGGCATCATCTTCAATTTCTTCAAATTATGCTTCTTTGGAGTGGACTGCCACATCCGCAAGGACTGACAAATTATGCCCTTCATAGGCACTTGCATGCACTAGAGAGGTAGTCTGAGGGGAAGGGTTATTTTCAACAGAGGCGTTGGTCGCCTTCTCCGTCTAAGATGGGGCTTCCTCTTCCGTTGTCTCTATGGGCCTCTTCCTTTTTGTACCAGTGCGAGAAGAACCTCCCACATTGTTTTTAACCAGACCCCTGCTTGTACTTGGACTAGTAGGGTCCTTTGTCTTTTTCCCAGTGGGTGTCTTCTTGTGTAACTTCTCTAATAATGCTACCCAGGTCATGCCTTTGGCTTCCAACTCCTTCTTGACCAATATCTTGATTAACCCGTGATGGTATAATTTTCGATCGACCTGGTCTTCTCATCTAGTTTGCATGCCCTTGGCCATTCTCTTTAAACTCCTGAGCAAGAAGTGGGGGAAACTGATTTTCCACTAGAGGTGTCGGCCCACTTCGAAATGTAGCAATATTCAGAAATGGTAAACAAATGTGAAGGAATAACATCCCTCGCAGGTCAAAAACTTCTGCAAAATATAAAGGAGAACCCACCATTGATCTAATAGGGCGCTGCAGGGGATGTTGTTCTTCCAATTCACCTGTATTTTCTTGTCAACGACAAATCGACACCGCTTATTTTCTAACTTCTGATTCTTGAACCATTGCTGGCCAATATTCTCTAGCCCTATGGCCTCTACAATGAATTCTTCTGTGACCTTGAACCTCAAGGGGCCAATTTTGACTCGGCCGTCCTTAAAATTCTTGGCAAATTGTAGGGCCACCTCCCTGTCGTGCCCATCAAACCTCTATAAAAACTGAAGAAACCCTGATTCCTGCAATAGTGCAAGACTATTGTGGTATTCGGCGGTTTGCTCTACTTTCCTGAGGGACGACGGCTCACTTCTAATGGGCGGCATTGTTGTTTAATGACTATGAACTTTCCAGATCTATTCTGCATGAAACAAGCGAGCAAGACAGATTCTTATGGGTAAGGGCCCAACCATCCACCGCCCTTTTCCAACTCACCATCCAATCACTTAATACATCCCTCAGATTGCCATGGACGCGTCGCATCCTTTGAAAGGTGTGCCATGCTGATTCTGGTTACTTTGCAGCGGTGATTTAATGGTTGGGTGAAGTAATGATTTCAAATGGAGGACATAAAGGATCATTTCGCAAGGGGTGTAATCATAACCAAGCAATGGTTTCATAATCCACATCATCTTCATAATTCATTAAAAAATACCTTTAGCCTTCATTAAAATGATCATGATTTATAACCATAAACACTTTGTACTTAAATAATTTTCTCCCTAATTAACACATGATAACATAAAGTACTTAACGATCGAATGAAAAGACTTCTTTTAAATTTTCATAATAACCACTTCTTTATGACGCACGCTACATTGCATGGAAAAAAGAAAATGCATTATATCTCTAACAAGGTGTGTGCTTGCTGTGGTTAAAGCCATGATAACTGTCATTTTTTCTGAGGAGGATGAGGAGGACGATAGTTGGAAGGCTGAAATGGAGGAAAAGACGCCTCCCTCCTCGGACGACTCATCCAAGTTAAAGGACAGTTCTTACAGCCCAGAATTACATAGCAGGATCGATGAGGAGAGCACCTTTGGTTACTCAGTGGAGCAGGTGGAAGCATTACAGGAAATCAGCAGCCTCAAAGGGAAAGAACCCATGGTCACTTCTGAGGACCCACCAGAGGCTCAAAAGGAGACTCCACGCAGCAGGCCTTCCTCCCCTCAGAGCAAGCTAAAGAATGAGGAGACAGAAGACTCTTTCGATTATACCCTGTACCTTAAATTGCCGCCTAGTATTGAACGTCTCGAAGATCTTCCGGATGGAATGGAGGTGACTTGGGAGCGTGACCCAGAACGCGCAGCAGAAGATCGCAAGAAGCGGGAAATGGAACGAGAAGCTGAGGTGCGGAAGAAGCAGAACAAGTAATGGCAGAAGAATCAAGGGTAAGCCTGATCTCAGGCGAACGATGTTTTTTTCCTTTTGGCATAGTTTCAGTCTGGTGGCAAGCAGCAATTGATGAAATGCTGATTAGAAACACTATTTTTTGTAATGGGTCTTGGGGTCCGGGTTAATGTCCAGTTTCTATGTCTGTTTATGTCGCAGTAGAAACTCTCTCTGTTGGTTTTTTTTTGTAATCACTAGCTTGTATAAGCATAAGATCCAGGTTGATGGGGAAAACTTTGATAGAGAGTTGAACACACGCTCTCAGAGGTTCACACCTCTTGTAAATACTCTTTTTGGTTTTTTAATATAAATAGTTTAGCCTTTGCCCAGCAAAAAAAAACAAGGTGCGTGCTTGCACTAATCTGCTTGCACCGCCTATACTACGCTGCTCTGCTTGCACTATTGTATATTGTAACATGCTTGCACTGGTGCAAGCAGAAAATCTGCTGAAGAAGAAAAAATAGGAAATTTTGGTAGAACATAGGTTGGACTTTAACATGACTTTCCCAATCATATGGAAGGTTTGCCTTGCCATTTCTTTGATGTTTCTTAGCACATCCTTTTGCTCTTTCTTCACTAGATCTTGCAATAAGCTCATGGGGAAACAAAGAAGTGGGAAAAGGGAAAAAATTCAGAATGGGAAGGAAGTTTATGACAAGGATTCCAGGAACAATACCATCAAGAGGGTGTAAATAGAAGTGGGATAGGGAAAAAATTCAAGGGATAAAAGTGGGATTTACAAAACAGATAAGGTGAATTCAGAAGAATATGGGAAGGAAATCATTTTGGGATTGAATAAGAAACCGATGGGGAATTACAAAGATGGGATATGAAGAAAGGCAGAAATTTTTCTGGAAAGTCTGCCTACACTGGTGTAAGAAAAATACTACAACGAGAATTAAATATTACTTGAATAAAAATATCCATGCTAGTTACCCCAAACTTGTGTAAGGGTTGGTATTGTTGAACCTGCTTCTTCTTGGTGGCAGCTAACACATCTAAAGATCAATCAACATTCTCCTTTTATTAGAATTTTTTGATCTTCCCGCCAACAAACTGGTTTTCAGGTTGATCCTTTTGCAATCATATCAGCAACTGATTTTCATAAATATTTTTTTCTTTACCATTTTATGTATATATATTTTTTCTTTTTTTACATTTTTTCTTTTTAGTAGAAGAAGAGTTCATGTTTTCAACAGGTAGGTATCCCCATCGATCACGACCGTCCCAAATTGTCGTTGGACTTGCTGTGTAAAATCCTTCTTGGCAAGTGGCTGAAAATATTTCTTTAATCTATGTCCATTCACCAAGAACACTAGGCTCTGTCCATCAATAGTTTTAATCTCTACCGCTCCATCCTCAAATACTCAGACCACCTCATAAGGTCCCATCCAACGTGTATGGAATTTTATTTGAAATATTTAAATCTTGAATCATAAAGGAGTACCCAATCACCTGGGTGAATCATAATCATATCCATTTGATGTAGTTTGCATATCTTTTAAAGGATTTTTGCATAAATTCAAAGTCTTTAAATTGTATGAATTCAGAGCCTATATATGATTGTAGTTTCAACTTGGCGATGTGCGATACTAGAGAAGAATGGGGCTAGGTTTACTTGTTTTTGTTGTTGAAGGAGGTCATTATTAATTGTGGAAAACCTAGGTCTTAGGCAAGAGTTGGTTTTATCTTGAATGCATGTTATTGGAATGGAAAGTGATGTATTATAGCCCACTCTACCAACAGTTTAAGTGTCGGAGCCAGTGTCACCCATAGCAGATTGAGTTCCAGATAGATAGCCATAATTAGTCAACTAAGTAGACCCAATTGACTCAGTTTTTGACTTTGGAGCATCTATATAAAGGATAAGGAACTCACTTTTCCACCAAAGGGGAGAAGGAATGCATGTATTTAATAAACTTTCTAGAATGATTCATAACCACTACTTTTATCTTTTCATGAGATGGATTTGAAGGGGTTTACAAAATATAAGATAACCCATATCTATGGGCTAACACTATCACTTTGAATTGGAGAAATTACTCGGTGACTTATGTATTAATAGTCCATACCTAAGAGGCCTCATATTCAATCCTTTGAGATTTAAAAAGGATAAGTTCTTAAGAGAATTGAAGTTAAATAAAATTAAGAATGGAGAGTTAGGTCCTTGTTATTGGAGGATAGGCCATTACACAACCTTTGGGATCATTTGGATTACCCAATAAAAAAATCCATGGAGCTTTTTTTATTGTTTCTCTCCTTTTATGGTGCTTATTTCAGTAAGTTTCAAAGGGGTGTGTTTATATAGTTTGTCATAAATTTCCCTTCAAATTCCAAAGTTTACATGGCCTTTCGTTTTTAGATGGAATGCTTATTTCTTATACTGTAGTCATTTGTGCTTTCCTCTTGAAGGAAAACCTTGTGGGGAAAACTAAGGAATGCTTCCTCACATTCTTGTGGATTTTTATATATAACAATTTCAAGCTTACATTGACTAAATTACATAGCTATAATATTTAGGTAGGGAAATTCAATATTTGAAGTCAAAACTTCACTATCTAGATTAATAACAATACAAAATATGACAATTTATTTTTGGGAAAGGCGATATGAATAATAATAATAATAATAGTCTAATTTTAAATTCATGGTCAAGCCCAAACACCAAATTGATGTATGAGATCACCGTGTTTGTGTAACAAAATATTTGTCTTCACATAGCAATTTGATTGCTAAAGTCTTCGAAAGTTTACATAATTTACCCCCACTCTAGATTTAAACATGTGGCCTCATATGAGGAAACACATGTTCATAACCATTAGGTCAACTCATATACACCTACCCTTTTGATAGAAAGCTTGCAATTGGGTAGGTTAGTGAGGCTTTAATGACTACAAAAATATTATACAACAACTACAAGGATTGCAAGCTTTCAATTCAAACTTGTAACTCGCTTCCCCACATTTTTGTAGATGACATCCATCATAGTAAGTTAGATGTTTATATATAACAATTTCAAGATTGTCTTGACTAAATTACATAATTATAATATTTAGATATGGAAATTCAATATTTGAAGGCAAGTCAAATTTCCAATATCTAGATTGATAAGAGTACAAAATATGAAAATGTATTTTTGGGAAGGGATATATGAATATTAATAATAATATAATGTTAAGGTCATGATTAGACACTAAATTGATGTATGAGATTGCCTTGTTTGTGTAGGATTTGTCTGCACATAGTAATTTGACTGCCAAAAGTGTACATACTCTACCCCAACTCTAGATTTGAACATGTGGCCTCATATGAAGAAGCACATGTTCATAACCATTAGGCCCTCTCATATACACCTCCCATTTTGATAGAAAGCTTACAATTTGGTAGGTTAGTGAGGCTTTAATTAATGTGATATGAATACACAAATACTATACAACAATGACAAGGATCACAAAGTTTCAAGTCAAACTAGTAATGGGCATGTTTTATAACCATGTATTTTGGATATTGTTGTTCAAAGTGCTAAATATTTGATAAATAACACTCTTTTTATGTTGCATAATTATTAGAAGTAATTGACAAACACCTATATGAAAGTTAAATTATATTATGTAAATGAACTATATATTTTTTTACTAGCCACACATGATGGAGTCAACCTTAAATTGAATAGAAAAACAATTTGCCCACTAATGGGCTTCTATAAATAGGATTGTATGAGATTAGACTCGGGAGCCTAGATGTTGGGTGGAAACATTGCTTTGTTATTTCAAATTGTCTTTGTTTTTATTATGTAGTTAATTTAATAAGAGTCAAAACTTAATATAATATGGAGTAAGTACAACTTTCAAATTATATTTTTCAGAGTCATGTTTGATAAAATGTCAATACTTGTTTTCTTTTTATTTATTTATTGGACATGTGAAAAATAATTATGTTCCCTTTCTACTATATTGACTTAATTTAATATGGTGTATGTATCATTTTACAGATTATGTTGAGTCATAATACTTGTTTTCCTTTTTTTATTTATTTTTTTCAGAGAGAAAAAGCATAATATATTATATTGAGACAATATAACAGATATCACAGATCAGTACAAAATTCAAGCTATCACAAGCTGTGGAGGACTTTTTTCCCCACGAAACATAAACCTGGAATGTGACCCTCCGAGGAAAAAGAAGAACAAAAAATAATCTGTGCATATACACATCACATATAAGGAGCGTAACAGAGATCATGAACCATATGCAGATACAGATATGAGGGTCTGATACCATAGAGAGACAAGAAAATATATACATCATACAAGTACGATGAAAGAGGCATAAAAAGGAGATAACAAAATGAGAAATAAAACAGCAGATCAGGGAAAGACTAGAAGAGATTATGCGCCCGGGAGAGAGAAGTCCTGCATGATAAAGGATTTCCCATCCAAAATTACCTCCATGGACCATGAGCTTGATTCTAACAGTATACCCTTCTTTGACAAGTTGTCCGCTTGCTGGTTTTGATCTCTATAGATGTGTTGGATAGAGCATTCCTTTACAAGACCCCAAAAAAACATAATCCTGTCCATCCATCCAGTGAGGTGAGAACTCCTGATAAGGCACTTTCCATTGACATGATCGATCATTACTTTGGAATCCCCAAAAAATGAGATGGATTGAATATCCAAAAAAATGCAGAAAGCGAGAAGACCCGCTAGAGCCCTCGCCTTAGCCATGCTATTTGTGCCCCTTCCTCCATTCCAAGATATAAGATATTGAAGATTCTCGTCCATAATAATATGGAATCCACAACCACAAGAATATTGCTGTGCGGCCCCATCAAAAAACACCCTAGGGGATCTAGAGAGAAGATCTAACTGAAGATTTATGTTGACATTATCCAGATTGGGAGGCTTTATCGACACAGAGTCATAGATGGAAATGATATGTTGAAAAGTATCCTTGAGAGGCAGGTTCGAATCTTTGAAAATTTTGTTGTTCCTCCATTTCCACACGCACCATAAGACAATGATAATGATAGGTCTCCATGACTCCCTCTGTCCGCTCCACCATAAGAAAGCTGCGTGCGTAGAAACATGAGAAACTATAGGGAAACCATATAATTATGTATTATGTATTAGACATGTGAAAAATAATGATGTCTTCCCTTTTTACTATATTGACCTAATTTAATATGGTGCATGTATCATTTTACAAATTGTGTTCGACAAAATTAGTAATTCTTGTTTTTTTTCTTAAATAGACATATGAAGAATAATATTCTTTTATTTTTATTACATTATTAATTTAATAAAAAACAAATAATTAATTTAAATTTAAATTTATGTACCATTTATTACAAATTATAGCCAAATATGCAATTTACTATAATTTATGTACCATATTTTACAAATTATATTACTTGTAAGTACAGATATTAAATCTCTTCAAGTGTAAAGATACTAAAATGGAGTGACCATTTTTTTATCTTACAATAAATATGATTCAATATAGCATTTAATTTGCATTATTATATTTTAAATAGTTTAAAATTTATATATGATATAAAAAGTTTATTGTTAAGATATATTTATTTTTAAATACTCAATATAATATTTTTTCATAACAATTATTTAATTATTATAAAAGTTTATTTATTTTTAAATATTTATTTATTATTCCTAATTAATTAATTATTCATTTAACATAGTAATTATAATAATTTATTTATTATATATTAAGTTTTTATAATAATTTATAATTATTATCAGTAATTATTTATTAATTTATGATTTATTATAATAAATTTAATATATATTAGGTTTAAGTATTGATTATAATAATTTGCATTAATAATTTAAAAAGTTTCTCTTTGTTTTGAGTTTGTAATCTTTACCAACATGTGAAGGTGGAAGTCTATGTATCCAAAACATTTAAGCATTGTTGATATGAGGTTCTTATTGAGTAAGGTAGTGTTTAATTCATTTTCATTTGTTTGAAATGTTATATTTTAAATAAGTTAAATTTTATGTGATATAAAATTTTAAGGTTGGGAAATCAAATTTTTTTATTAAGTTTATTTTCAAATATTTATTAGGTTTATTTTTAGATATTTATAATTTGTTATAATAATTATAATAATTTATTTATTTTTATTATGTTTATTTATAATAATTTTCTTAACAAATAAAAAGCTCCTCTTTGCTTTGAGATTGTGATCTCTACTAACATGGTCAACCACTTGAAGGTGGAAGTTTATGTGCCCCAAATATGTTTGCATTGTTGTTGATATGGGGTTTTTAACATATCAACATGTACAATTGCTTTAATATGTTATTGATTTATATGTTAAATGATATTTAATATTATATGAATTTTTAAATTAATATATTAATTTTAATATGTTAAATGATTAATAAAATTAATGTATTTTTGAAAAACATATTAAAGTTATAAATATGAATGGAAATAAATTATGATAAAAATTTATAATTAATCATATTATTATTGTAATGTCTATAAAAATAGTTATTAATAATATTTTTTAAATGAGTATAATTTCTATGTAATAAAATGTATGTATTTTTTGTAGTGTTGAAGTTAACAAGGTTAGATTTTAAATGATAAATGCAAAAAATGCAAGAAAAGTCATTCAAAAAACAAGAAAAAAAGTTTCCAAATATTTAAAAGTTTGAAAATTTAAAAATAATATAAAATATTTTATAAAATAATACAATGACAAATCAATACACCAAGCACATTACAATTTCAAATCACATACAAACATACATAAACAAACATAACATTGATAAAACCACTCTTACATACATATGCAATATCAAATACAAACAATATCAACATGACAAAGATAAGTGTTACGAATTCATATACAAGTTTAAAACAATATACATAACAAACCATTGCCAAACACTCTATATACATACATAAGCCCAGCTCTTTGACATTTCAGCGACCCATCTCTCTCTTAACCTCAAATACCTCGGCTACGATCTCAAGCCCTCCGGCTATTCAAAGCATGACTGGGCCTGGCTTATTGACCGTTTTTATCTCCGAATTTCCGCCTGGGAATTCCGCTATCTCTCCCTTGCTGGCTGGGTCACTCTCACAGAGGCAGTTCTGTTACAGCTTGCGGTGTATTGGGCACACTTGTTCCACCTTCCGATCGGCATCCTCAAGCAGCTCCAATCGATCACTGATAACTTCATCTGGGGCGGCAGCAAGCACCGATCAAAATTCCATCTCGCAAGGATGAACCGGATCGCTGTCCCAAAACATTTAGGCGGCTGGGGCCTAAAGGATCTGTGCATTTTCGGCAGCGCCTTCATCTGCAAATCTCTCCACAGGGGCATTTTTGGATCGGGTCCTTGGAGCAAAACGATCCAAACAAAATACCTCAAGGGTCGCTCGCTCCTTTTCTGGTACCGCAGAGGTGCCATTGGCATTCGGGGCGGCTCTGCTATCTGGCGCACCCTCAAAACTGTTGAACACTTCTTCCTCTCCAAGCTCAAATGGCAGATTCAATCCGGCTCGCAGATCCTCCTTGGCATTGACCCGATTGCCTCCAAGTGCGAATTTTTCCTCCCTGAACTCATCATCGCCGCTCTCCACCATCAGGGTTTCTTCACATGGGACCGAGTCATTATGGAGTGGCATGGTTCCTCCCCTGTTTGGAGGACTGCTGAACAGCTCGGCCTGCCGCCTTCACTCTCCCCGATATGGTCACAGGTGATCTTGTCTCTACAGGCTGCTGGTATTGCTCGATGCGGATCCTCTGACCACCTTCGATGGTCCTCTTCTGGCTCCTCCGCCACCATACTTGTTAAGGATGTCTACTCTGATCTTATTCACTCGATGGCTCCTGCTCCTGCCCCGATTTTCCCCACTTCTCTCTAGAAAACTGGGTGTCCGCCGAGAATGATATACTTTGCATGGCTCCTCTTCAACAATAGGAACCTGACGTGGGACAATATGCAAAAAAGATCCTGGCATGGACCCAACATTTGTTTTTCTTGCGAATCAGATGTAGAAACAAACCTTCATATCTTCTTCAGCTGCCGTCTCTCTCTGGAATTATGGAGTGATCTCGCCCGCCTTTACAGCTTCCCCCATGTTCTATTTAATTCTGTACAGGATGCATTCAAGTGGTGGTCTTCCCAGCCTACCAAGCTCCGCCCTCTCCTCATCATCACCGTCTGGTTCATTTGGCGGTGGCGGAATCATCGGATTTTTGACTCCTATAAATCTCCTTTCCACTCTATTATGCCATGCATCTGCTCCCTTTACGATTCCACCTGCAATGGTTTAACATGAACACGACCTTCTTGTGGCCTTCTCCGGTCAATGAACCCAGGCTTCGCATTATGTTTCTTCTACATATGTACTCCCATTACTCTCTTATGCTCTTTTCTGAACGATGCAGATTCTATGCTTGCGCCCCATGCGGCCATGACAGTTATATGTAAATGATCTATTATATTTACTTGACTTTCCACATGACTTTCGCTTTTGTGTGGAAAAAATCAATATTCTTATTAATGCAATTTTTGTTTTAAAAAATTTATTTATCTGTATTTGAAATTGGGATAATTTATTTTTCAAAAATAACACTCTCTCACTTTCCATTACTATCTCTGCTCTGTAATTCATTGAATTCAGTCCACAAAGCATTAAGATAAAGATATGCCTTCTTCAACTCATTCGAGGAGGAACATCCCCAGAAGAGGGCAGGTGAAGGCAGCCATCGCCTCTTCCGTTGCTCACTCCATTAAATCGCTGTTAATAAGACCTAAATCCTTCAACTACTCTGTGTTTTCCTCTTCCTCTTCTGCACAAATCATTTGTGGGTACAATGAATGAAGTTGCAGATCAAGATGGGCTGATCTCTATAATGTGAGTACAGAATAGCGCTGCCAGTGCATTGTGATTATGGACCAAAGTATGGGATCCTCAGATCGGCTATCCCAATAATCCGCTCAGTTTTCTTACTCTGTTCCTCACATTGGAGCCTTGCAACACTAACAGAGTTTGTTCAGCAGCGATTAGCTACATATGAAGAGGGGAATTTACTGTACTACGACATTTCCAACTGGTTGGAGGAGTTGAAAAGCTCTCAAATACGAAGTTTGTTGATTTCCTATTTTGAATCGAAATAAATGGAACTTCATATTAATCTCTTTGACTTATGTCTGTGAAAGATTTGTACATTTCCCAATGGTCAATCTCAATGTTGTTTGTGCTCTCTATGTTGCGAAACTCTGTTCTGCTCACATCTGGTTGCTTTTAGCCCACTTGTATACAACTTTTTAGATCCCCTCTTATTTTGCCGGGAGGTTTTGATGTTTATGGACCAATGTACTGGACTTTATATCTAATATAAAACTAGAGTTATTTTTTTCCCCGAAAAAGAAGAGGTGTAAATATATTTATGAGATGTAGATTAATTTCATGATTCCGGTGAAATTTGATCAAGCTCTGAAAAAGTGTGATGAGTGAGAGTTATTTTTGAAAAATAAATTATCCCAATTCCGAATACAGATAAATAAATTTTTAAAAACAAAAACTACATTCAACCTCTGAAAAAGTGTTATGAGCGAGTGTTATTTTTGAAAAATAAATTATCCCAATTTGGAATACAGATAAATAAATTTTTTAAAACAAAAATTGCATTAATAAGAATATTGATTTTTTCCACATGACTTTCGCTTTTTCTTCTGAAAATACATACATAAACAAATTCAAATAAACAAACATACATATACAAATTCAAAGGAGTAAGCAAATCTACATTAAATACACACAATAAGACTCATCACAACTACAAATCAATACACCAAACACATTAGGAATTCATATACAAGTTTAAAACAATATACATAACAAACCATTGACAAAACACTCTATATACATACATAAACAAATTCAAATAAACAAGCATACATATACAAATTCAAAGTAAGCAAATCTACATTAAATACACACAATAAGACTCATCACAACTACAAACCAATACACCAAACACATTACAATTTCAAATAACATATAAACATACATCAAGAGGCATAACATTGATAAAACCACTCTTACATACATATGCAATATCAAATAAATAAGCAATCAAAACAAAAATTCAAATAATACAAATACACAATTTTCAATTTTTAAATGAATAAACCAACACACATTATACAATTTAAAGTCAATACAAAAACAAACACTCAAATATGCTTATGCAATTTTAAATAAGTAAACACAGGATACATTAATTCAAACCTAGATTTTATATACACATTCACTTCTACAAAACAAAATTTATTGCAATCAAAATTCAATACAAAACACACACATTTGCAATCACAATTCAATACAAAAAGCACACATTACAATTTCTATTTCGTGTTTAATTCCAAATCACATACAAATATCCATACAACCACTTTGGCATAAACATACAAAATACAAATTCAAATAAGGAAACACACACCTACATTATATATACACATTAAATTCTACAAAACAAAACTCATCGCAATCACAATTCAATACAAAAATCACACATTACAATTTCTATTTCGTATTTAATTCCAAATCACATACAAATATCCATACAACCACTTTGACATACAAAATACATATTCAAATAAGCAAACACACACCTACATTATATATACACATTCAATTCTACAAAATAAAATTCATTGCAATCACAATTCAATACAAAAAACACACATTTGCAATCACAATCCAATACAAAAAGCACACATTACAATTTCTATTTCGTGTTTAATTCCAAATCACATACAAATATTCATACAACCACTTTGGCATAAGCATACAAAATACAAATTCAAATAAGTAGAAACACACCTACATTATATATGCATTCAAATTTACACAACAAAATTCATTGCAATCACAATTCAATACAACCACTTTGGCATAAACATACAAAATACATATTCAAATAAGGAAACTTTCAAAAAATAGTTAAAAACAAAAATAATATAAAAACAAAAATTAAATTGAATAGTTTGTTTAGTAGAGAGATATTTAGTGTTTTTTTATGTATTTGTGTAAAATTGTATAATTTATATGTGTGCAATTTTTTAAAGATATTTATAATATAAATTCATATAATTGATATGTAGAACTACATGTTTTAAATATGAATTTTTAAATATGAATGCTATACTGTAAATGCCTATAAAAAAATGTATTGTGATATGTATGAGTTTAAGGAAAAATAATCAACTCACAAAAAAACTCTACACTACTCTAAGAAGAATGGGGCCCATCCTTCTCCAGCATTTGGAAGGAGTTTTAGTTTTAACTCCTTCCATTAAAAAATCACTTTATTAATCACTGCATGTACATAATTTTCTCACAATATTGAGAAAAGAAAAGAAATAATATAAGTAGATAAGTACATCAATATTTACATTGA
>APFE031003217.1:0-23675 GCA_000404065.3 Pinus taeda | reverse complement strand
TATGTTCCTCCCTCTTTTGGTTCTATTCAAGATAAGGGAAAGGGTAGAATGAAAAAGGGTGATGTGACTATCAAAAGTTATTTCACTCCGGCCTCCTCTCCATCAGATGCACATGGTCCTGAATTTTGTAAACCTCAAATGTAGCCAACTTTAGATGACCATTGGAAGAAAGAATTGAGGGAGACTGCTTGTGAGTACATAGCTAGATGGTGGTATGATGCTGATATCCCCTTTAATGCTGCTCGTTCACCATATTATGAGCCTATGTTTGATGCCATACATGCTGCTGGAAAAGGCTTCAAAGGCCCTATTATGCATGAGCTAAGGGGGTATCGTTTGCAGAAAGAAATTGATTCCATTAATGAGTATTTGCAAGAGTTCAAGGACTCATGGGCGAGAACAGGGTGTACAATCATGTCAGATGGATGGACTGATCAAAGAAACCGTACCATCATAAACTTTCTTGTATTCTGCCCACAAGGAACCATGTTCTTAAAATCAGTTGATGCATCTGATAAGGTAAAAGATGACCACTTGCTGTTTCAGCTATTGGATCAGGTTGTTGAGGAGGTGGGGGTGGCTAATGTTGTTCAAATCATCACAGATAATGCCTCTAACTATGTTCTTGCTGGTAAACTGTTAGAGGAAAAACACAAGACCGTCTTTTGGACCCCATGCGTTGCACATTGCATAGACCTCATGCTTGAGGATATTGGAAAATTAGAATGGGTCAAAAACACCATAGATCATGCCAAAAGCATAAATTTTTTTATCTACAATCATACATTGATTTTGAGCCTCATGAGGAAACATACTGGGGGCAAGGATATTATTAGGCCTGCCATCACTAGATTTGCTACACATTTTTTGACATTGCAATCTATGCTTTCCCAACATAGAAACTTGCAAAAGATGTTTTCCAGTGATGAATGGAATCAAAGCAATTGGTCTAACAAACCGGAAGGCAAAGAATTGAAAAGAAAAGTCTATGATGAAACTTTTTGGAGAAAGGCAGCAGAGATTGTGAAGCTTGCCGAGCCACTAGTTAAGGTGTTGCGATTGGTGGATGGGGAAAGGTTGGCTATGGGCTTCATTTATGAGGCAATGGATCAAGCAAAGGAGCACATAAAGGTGGTATACAAGGATAGAGTGGCAAAGTATGGGCCCATTTGGGCAATCATTGATGAAAGATGGAACAATCAACTCCATCGCCCTATACATGTAGCTCGATATTTTTTGAACCCACGGTATCATTATAAAGCTAAGGAGTTAGGAGCTTTGGGGGGGAGGTCAGAGATGGACTGATTGATTGCATTGATCGCATGATCCCATTGGAGTCTGATCAATTGGAGATACACCGACAGGCCACAACCTTCAGCAATGCATCAGGTACCTTTGGGAAGAACCTAGCAAAGATTGCAAGAGAAGCAGATGAGCCAGGTAAACAAAAATTTCAATTTTCAAATTCTTAATAGTTTACCTTTTTTTTTAAAGTTTGTTAAATCGTTTATAATTTGAAAGTTAGATATAATTTGTGATTTTGTTGAGCTAACTCATTACACTCCTATGTGTTTTGCAGCACAATGGTGGGAGGCCTTTGGTGGCCATGTTCCTGAATTGCAAAGGTTTGCAATTCGTATTTTGAGTCAAACTTGCAGTGCATGTGGGTGTGAGCGCAATTGGTCTGACTTTGAGAGGATTCACACAAAGAAGAGAAACCGTTTGGATAAAAAACGGTTAAATGATCTAGTTTATGTCCAATACAACCTTCGGCTCAGACGAAACCATTTGCTGAACAAAAGACCTGATTTAGATCCCATTGTGTTGGAAGACATTGATCCAACGTCAGATTGGGTAGTGGAGAGTTGTCCAGCAGAGTTTGATCCTGATGAGGATCTTGATTTAGATTTAGATATGGAGACATCAGTTGAAATTGAACATGCTGTTCAACTTCAGCCTGTTCAGTTGAATGCAGATCCACCAGCCTCAGTCTCACAGCCAGCAAGGACTCCAGTTGTAGGTGCTTCCTCTGCTCAACCTGAGCCACGACAGAAGCGCAGCCGCATAGCTACTTTATCTCAGCGTGCATCTACTGCAGTTGCACAACCTGCTAGTGGTACCACTTCTATAGTTGCAGTTGGAGATGATGATGATGAGGAGGAGCCATGGGCAGGGGGCTCTGACTCTGATGATGATGATGATCCAGAGATTGATCGACATCATCTTGGCTCCTCTGGCAGTAGCTACTAGCCAGTAGTACTAGTACTGGAGTCTGGCGACTCTGACCACCGTCACAGTTTACTTTTGTTGTAGTCTTGTAGAGGCCATTTCTAGCCTCCTTGGTTATGTGTTTTTTGTTTTGAGTCTTTGATCATGTATGAAAGTTGACTATGTATTGCCAATGGGTACCATTTTGATATAATGGATTGGTTCATGAGCCTACTTTGATGATTTGATCATATGTTGTCTTCCATCTATATTATAATGCTGTGTGCTTGGAAACATGAATGAAAATCTTTAAAATTATGTTTAAAATCTTCAAAATTATGTTTTTTTATAAAAAACTAAATATTTAATGTATTTTTTACAACGACCGAGTCATTGAAAACGAGCCGGCCGAGTCATTACTGTTTTGGAGTCGGAGTCGGAGTCATTGCTCGGCCGAGTCGGAGTCGGAGTCGGAGTTTTAAAACTATGGTCCTACCAACCCTTACAAAATTGCTGCAACAATCCTCCTTTAGTTGCGGTCACCCTTCTCCAGCCTTTTTTAAGAGCCACATTGTCTGTTCATGCTTCAACACTCCCAATTAGGCCTTACTGCCCTCTTGTTTTGCGTTAGCATAGACCTGCGGTGGCTTTAGGGACTGCAACTTGCTATAAAAAGCCTTCTTTTTGCTGCGGTAGCCCTTCCCAAGGGTCTGCACCTCTCCTTAACCCACAAAAATAGTCCATACTTTCTTCTAGCTGTCTCGACCTCCAAGAATAGGCCCGCAAACTTCCTTTCTAAACCTCAGCCTCCTAAAAAAGCCCTAAAATAGAACTCGACCTCTTATTCTTGCCTTCTTCCTTTGCTATGGCCTAAACAGATAAGTAGTCTTCTCTCTCCACGAGCTGATTGTTGGAAATATGAGAGGGGGGGTGAATCAATATTTCTTTTTAATTGTTCTTTTTATCACCAAAACATTTATATATGGAACACAAAAATAGATAGCTGGAATAAATGCTTTTATTGACATAAACAGTGCAATGAAGTAGATACAATATAAAAATGGTTCCAATCAGTTGCCAAGCACCAGCTTGGACTTTTGTGAGGCTCCAACCTCTAAAGCACCAACTTTGTTTTGCCAACGCAATAGTTCTGCACTTAGGAGCACCAACTCCCAAGGATTCCAATCCTTTCAATTCTGAGGCTCTAACCCTAACCTGGTATAAACTGTTTCGTTGTAGTTCTTTGCTTCCAAGCCTGCTGAGCTTTTGCTTCACTCCCGTTCTCCTACTTCTCCTGCCTCTCTTGCCTCTGCCGAAACTTCTGCTTCCTATCGCTCTGATTATCCACACACAAAATCCTTTCCTTGTTTTTCCTGTTTTATGTATTCCTGATGCCTCTGACTGTTCGTTTCCGCTTTCCACTGGCTCTTCGACTTCCTCAACGCTTGCTTCAGCTTCCTCTACGCTAGCTTGTTCTTCGGCTTCCCGACTCTTCATGTCGCTTCGGCTTCCTCTGCGCTGACTTGTACTTCACCTTCCCAACTTTTAGCTTCCTCTGTCTCTTCAAGTTCACCAACACTCCAGGGACACGTAAATTCATAAGAGAGGACAGAAAATACACAGAGAAAACATGTTCCATGTTAAAACTGTAACAACGCTCCTTTTTCAATAATCATAGACATACACAGGACTTTATCGTTTTACAGAGAGACTGTACCAGCAAGGCGAACCCACATGCCACGTCATAATCGCAATCACAATGGGCTTTCGTTCAGGCCTCCTGAACTATCGGGTGCGTTTTTATGCATTTTGGCCTTCAAACCCTGCGCAATACAATTTTCGAAATACACAGGAATATACGGAAAACAACAAGCCAAAATGCTAAAGGGCAGACTTCAAAAACATTATACCCGCATCTATCCCTGCATCGGGTCCACAGTGTAATCGCAACCAACAGTCGCAACTTCCGGAAGTCCGCAACATATATTGCAATCGGTGCTTTGCGATGTCCAATAGGCGGATGCGATATACAATAAATCAAAGTGCAATGTTGCATCTGGTCCGCAACATATATCGCAATTGGCGCTTTCAGGGGTTCCACCCCTTTGTGTATTACGATATGCGAGTACCGATGGGGCAGATGTGATATAACATTAAGTCATATTGCAGAGTTTCAACGGGTCCGCATGCTTTATTGCAATTATCTAATATATATGTATATATGTTGCAAATTCGCAAGTTTTAATGCGCCAAGGCTTAGAGCCCAAATATCTCAAATACACTGAAAAGCATGCTTTGGAACACTTATATATATATATATATATATATAATATATATATATATATTGCACATGTATATCGCAGTCGGGGGTTGCTCATAGTAGAACCCCCTGATATGATTTCTCCGATATATGTATATTCTGCCTCCAATAGTGTATTCCTCTATATACATATTTTCTGCCTCCGATAGTGTATATTGCACATACATATGTTTTTCCACCTCTTTTGACTCTTCAACCTCTTATAACTCTTCTGATAGTCCTTCTTGGGGTTCCATTGCTCCCGATACTCCTAATATGCCTTTGGTAGCTCTGTTTTGCTGCTCTGATGGCTCTGTTTGCTCCTCCGTTGGCTCTGTTTGCTCCTCTCTGTTTTTCTCCTTCGATAGCTCTGTTTGCTTCCTCTAGCCCCTTGAATATTGCCATATTGACATCAATGACAATCTATGTCAACAATCTCCCCCTTTGTTATTGATGGCTTCCACCTAAGCCTCTGGTACCTTTGTCCTAGCTCTTGGCTCTACTACTGCCTCTACTTGTTAGTGTCGGTGTTGTCTTTATTACCCCAAAGGAGGACACCCTGTACTTTACTTTTAGGCCTTATTTCCCCAATACCAAGAATATCATTGAGTATGAGGCTTGACTCGAGCTTAGTGTAATGATTGACCTAGGAGCCTACTCCATCTAGGCCTTTGGCGATTCCTAGTTGATCGTGAAGTAAGTCTAAGGTGAGTATGCTATACGCGATCCCACGCTTGTCGCTTACCGTAGCATTGTCTCTCATTTGTTGTGTAGTCGCTTCTGCACATCGCATGTCCACAACGAGACAATTTGGATCTTTATACGATACTGTCGCCAGCGTCGCTAAATACCACTAAGCTTCACCTTCCTTTCCAGCCAGCATCGGCCAAACATAAATGATACGAGTCAATCTTCGGCGGATTCTCAGTATACGCTTTATTCACCTCTCCAAGCACCTTCTAACGGCAAACCATATAATATCGAATGGCCCACACTAATCAAACCTCTAACTCAACGCACTAAGCTCACTAATAACAACTAGCTAAGTTTATTACCTTGTTTATGAAACGTTACGATGCTCTGTTTCTTTTTGTTTATTAGTCAGCACTAAATTAGAGAATCTTAGAGAATCTAAAGAGAATCTTGGCTTGTTGTTACTAGCTTGTATCTTAGCTTGTTTGGTTGTTTCAAAGACTGCTATGCTTGTTTCAAAAGAAGAAAAAAAGATTCAGGCTCAAAAAACGGTCTGTGTCTCCAGCGGAGGAAGACGAATCCATTACTTAGCTATCGTCTCGTACTGCCTGAGGAATGGAAGTAACGGTACGGTAAGGCTGATACTTGAGTTCCCGAAAGGTGTCCATCATCAAGGCAGAGGAGCCTCAATGGTGAGGTCTGAAAATAGCTATGAAATCAGTTCAAGTGGTGTTCTCGGGCTCTATCTCTTTATTAAAGGTGGCGTAAAGAATACCTTTATATCCTTTATGAAACTCGATCCGTGTCTCTGTGTTAGCTGCGTGCATCAAGGTCCCGTGTGGGGGGGGTGTTTGTGGCAGTTTTCCTCGCTATTTTTCTAGCCTCAGAGGTTCGAGTCAGCCTCAGAATCGTATTATCATGAGTAGTAGTCGTGTCTACCACTAGATTCTAAGCAGTGGTATTTTTGGGTCCCCTATCACTTAGGAGCTGCTGCTAACAGAGGTGAGATTATTGCGTATAAGCAAACCTACGGATGAAAGTTGAAGCTGCGGTCGTTAAGTTTAATACATTCCAAGTAAATGATTCACTACCTTTCAAAGAGTATAATCCAATCCATCACAGAGTTATAGGGTTCGGTGGCTGCAAGTGGACTCTGTGCCTCCTGTGTTCTCTAAATGCGTGGGAAAGAGTGGGTTCTCCTTGCTCTCGAAAGCGCAAGACCTCCGGACCTTGTCTGATCATTCTCCCTGGAAAACCTCATAGGCATTTGTCACCTTAGCTTTGGTCACAAGTTTGCTAATTGATCTTTCTCGAGGGTAGTAACTGGTCACCTTGTTGGTGTTCCAGTTGAGTCTCGGTTGCAAGATTCTCTTTGATCCGTGAGTGAGCCTATACTGCTTGCTCTCATTGTTTCGAGATCTTGGGAGCTTGACCTTGAACCGTAGAGCCTCTCGATTTGTGTTGTTTATACACCCTAGGGAGCCCCTAATAGCATATTCTTAGGATATTTGGCTACGGGGTCATAGGATAACTAAGCTTGTATTCCCTGAGAGGCTCTTCAGATTGAAGTACATTCCGCGTACGACCGCGGTTTCGTCCCACCTCGACGGCGTTGCTTTTCCCAATTGCTCCCAGTCGGGCTACAAAAGGTTCAAGATCCTGTGCTACCTCGAGCGACCACTGGAGCTGGTAGCGTAGCAAGGCTTTATAGGCCATTTGCACAGATTAGATTTGCTCTCAGGACTAAGAGACCATATTGTTCGAACTTCGCAATACATTGTCGTCAAGCGATAGTCCTATGGAAAGTTATGTCTCTTAACATCCGGCACTCCACGATCGATGGTCACGTTCACTCTGACCTATAAAAGAAATATTGTCATTCTGCATGATGTACTCACTCCCCATGATCGATCGGTCGGAGAAAGAGCCCACATGAGATCGAAGCGTGGCCTGCTTTTGTTACGGTATAAGCCCATAGCCTATGTCGAACTTGACTCATCCTTTTAGACCTCAAACCAACCTTACTTTACCACCTTAACACAAAAAGCAAGAACCTGGCCGTAGCTGGTAATATGAATTTAGTGATCCTGGCTATCGCTGGTAACTTGACCTCGTCAACATGTTGTTATAGCGGGTGAATTCTACTTTTTGAGTATGGCGGTATAACTGGTAATTTGACCCAATAAGCTGGCATTTTAGACGCTGGTCAATTTCGCGTTATAAGCTGGCCCTTCAGGGAAGACTAAGAAACTTTGAAATTATGCGCAAACATAGCATACTGGTCAATTGAAATTTGTGATCCTTAATTGTACTGATCAATCTATCTTAAGTAACTTGGTCTTATCCTGGTACTAATAAACTGGGAAATTAGAACTAATAACCTAACACTGTACTTGGTCATTTCGATAGTGTGAACATGGCCATATAGTTGTGAAGACGACTTTCATAACCTAGCGTCATATTGGTAATTGATCCAGCAAGAGCCTGGCGCTGTACCTGGGAATTTTTGACCTTGGTTATCCTGGCCTAGCGCGTAGAAGATTTCACGTATAGAACCTGGCCATGAATAGACTATGTATCTTATTCTTATCCTCTTATCTCATTATTAGTCAACTACTAACAACAAGTAATCTATCCCAATGGAATCTACTTCACTAAAACTAGAACTAGCTTAGGAACTCTAACTAAACTTCTCTAACTCTAACTAAACTCTAATCTTCTAACTAAACATAGCTCTTCTAACTAGCTCATAGCTCCTAACTAAACCTACTCATTATTCTTAACTAACCCTAACACACTCATCGATTCACTAACACATTCATTGATTCACATAAACAACACATTACGCCCTAGCATCTCTAATTAGGTAGGGAACAATCCATACCCTTTCAATTTAGGGCACCAGCACTTCCTTTGTTATTGATGGCAATATTCTTCTTCTCTCCCCGTTTGACATCAATGGCAAAGGAATGCATACGCACTCCCCCTGTCGAACTCCTCCCCCTGTAGAACTGCTCCCCCTGTCTTGCACCGTCTTTATGAATGAACTTGAGAGATGCTAAAGAAATAACCCCCATCTTTTGACGAAGATGTTCAAATGCTTCTCGAGGAAGAGGTTTTATGAAAATATCAGCTATCTGCTCCTTAGTATTGATATATTCCAAGGTGATGTTTTGTTCAGCTACTTGTTCACGAAGGAAATGATACTTGATTGGTATATGTTTGGTCTTTGAGTGCATCACTGGATTTTTGCTGAGACTGATAGCACTTTATCATAATAGATGGTAATTGGTTGATCTGTACCTATGTTGACATCTTTTAGAGCTTCCTTCATCCATAGTATTTGAGTACAATAGTTTACTGCAGCTATATACTCGGCTTCAATTGTGGATAGTGGTATAGGTGTTTGTTTTTTGCTGAGCCAGGATACTAAACAGTCACCCAGGAAGAATGCATTTCCACTAGTACTTTTTCAATCATCTACGCTTCCGGCCCAATCAGCATCGGTGTATGCAGTTACAGTCAGTGTTGAGCTCTTAGGGTACCAAAGACCGAAATCAAGAGTTCCTTTCAGATATCTGAGAATTCTTTTTACAGCTAACAAATGGGATTGTTTAGGAGTTGATTGAAATCTTCCCACCATTCCTACTGCCTGCATTATGTCGGGTCTCGTAGCAGCTAAGTACAGAAGGGCTCCAATTATTGACCTGTAATGAGTTGCATCTACTGGGGGGGAGTCATCATTTTTGCTCAATTTGCAATTTGTGGTCATAGGTGTGCTCATGGGTGCACAGTCTTCCATTCGATATCTTTTAAGCATGTCTTTAAGATATTTGGCTTGAGATATAAACAATCTTGCTCTGGTTTGAGATACTTGTAGTGCAAGGAAGTGAGAAAACTCTTCTATCATCGACATCTTGAACTCTTTTGACATGTTTTGAGAAAATTCATGGCTCATCTTATCATTATTGCTAGCAAATATCAGATCATCAACATAAACAAGTGTGACTAGTAACTTACCTTCATCCGTCTTTATGTAGAGATTACTTCCTGCCACTCCCTTCTTAAAGCCTTGTTGTTGTAGATAGTGATCCAATCTTGCATACCAAGCTCTGGGAGCTTGTTTCAACCCATATAATGCCTTTTTCAAATTACAGACTAAGTCTTTTCCTTCTGTTAGATCAAACCCTTCTGGTTGCTCCATGTAGACTTCTTCCTTGAGTTCCCCATTCAGAAATGCTGATTTTATGTCCATTTGATAGATTTTGAATTGTTTGAGCAAGCAAATGCCAAGAACATCTTGATAGCTTCTATACGAGCTATTGGTGCAAATGTTTCTTCAAAGTCAATTCCTTCAATTTGTGAATAGCCTTTGCAAACAAGCCTTGCCTTGTTTCTAATGATTTGTCCATCGTCACTCATTTTGGTTTTGAATACCTACTTGGTCCCTATAATGTTTTTGTCCTTTGGATGAGGTACCAGCTCCCATGTCTCATTCTTCTCAATTTGGGACATTTCTTCTTCCATGGCTTTTACCCAATGAGGATCCTTGCTTGAGTATATGTTTTTGGTTCTATCATGGATAGAAGAGCAATATCGTTTTTCTTTGGTGTATTTATCATCTTTCTTCGGGTTTGCATCCCTTCATCTCTATTGCCAATAATCTGCTCTTCTGGATGATATTTCTGGAGAAACTTCATATTTGAAGGGGTATGAGGTGGTTCTTTTTCCTCTTCTTCTTCTTCTTCCTGATCTATTTCTTCTTCTTCAATGAAAGGATCAACTTAGTGTTCTTAAATTTTTTCTTCTGGAAGGTCTTCATCAATCTTTACATCAATGCTTTCCACTATTTTCCTTAGTCGATTTTTGTAGCATTTGTAGGCTTTGCTTCGTGTAGAGTAGCCAAGGAAGATCCCTTCATCAACCTGAGAATCAAACTTTCCTGGTGAGCCATCATTGATTTTTATGAAGCACTTGCTTCCAAAGATCTTGAAGTACTTTACTGAAGAAGGTCTTCCTTTCCATAGTTCATAAGGAGTTTTTTCACTATTTGGTTTTAATAGAGTTCAATTCAAGGTATAGACAACTGTCTCGACTTCTTCTCTCTAGAATTTTGGCTGCAAATCTGCTGCTAATAGCATTGTTCTTGCCATTTCTTGAACTGTTCGGTTTCTTCTTTCAACTACCCCATTCTGCTGGGGTGTTCTGGCAGCAGAGAATTCTCTTTCAATTCCATGTATTTTACAAAATTCATTAAATTCTTTTGATGTGAATTCCCCCCCTCTATCTGTTCTGAGGCACTTAATCTTTGTGTCCTTTTCATTTTCTACAAGAGCTTTAAGATTCTTAAAACACTCAAATGCTTCAGATTTATATTTTATAAAATATATCCACATCATTCTAGTATAGTCATCAAAAAATAAAACAAAGTACCTTCTCCTTGGAGTGCCTAATTTCTAGTTGGTCCACATAAATCAACATGGATGATCTCCAAAGGATTTGATGTAGAGAACTCCTTGTTCTTGTGGCTGGTTTTGGTTTGCTTTCCATGTTGACATGGACCACATACTCCTTGATTTGGTTTGGATAGCTTTGGGATGTCTCATACAGCTTTAATCTTGTTGATGTTGATCAAGTTCTCGAAGCTTGTATGTCCAAGTTACTTGTGCCACAACCAACTTTCATCTGTTCAACTTAAGCAATGTTGACCACTACGTGTCAACTACCCATAGCAGTGCACCCCTTTTTTTTTCAAAAGGGGTAGCGCTTCAGTGATGTGTCCGTGCCATTCAACTTCCATCATCAACCTAATCGTGTTATGTTGTAAACCCAGTCTGCATGTGTAAATTGTAAATAATCTTAGTAGATATGAGTCATATATGTAAACTGCCTAGGTGGACCTAATTTTTTAGTGATAATCTACGTTCCGGAAGGTTTTTTGTCTCACCGATCCATGAGCGACAGAGTTTTCCTTCAGCCTAACCCCAAAGCCGGAATGAATTTTATCATTAAAATCTTAGGGGAATCTTAGTGCGTTGATCTGCCAGATTATATTTGGTCGCAGAATTGGGTGGTCTGTGAGGGTCTATGTCAAATGGGGTTTTCCCCCTTGAGATGTAAAATTGTAAAATCCATGATGTAAAGTGTCTTGAGGGTTAGAAAATGTTTTAATCTCCTCATAAGTCCTAAGTCCTAGGTCCAAGGTGATTTTTCCAAAGGCTAAGTTCGAAGATCCAAAAATAAAAATAAAAATTAAGAAAATTAAAAAATAAAAATAGATAAAATAATAATAATAATAAATATATAATATTATATATATATATTTTTTTTTTTGGTTTTAATTAAAAAAATAAATAAAAAAGTCGAAATTTTAAGAAAACAAATGCAAAATTTTAACTTTTAATTTTTAAAATTTCGACGGATGAGATTAAAAGATATCTTGATCCTCATCTACGGTCGAGATCATTTTGACATGGATCACTCGAACTAGCCGTTGGGAATTTTTCTTTAAATAGGGTGCTAGGGGTCATTTGAGATCATTCAATTTGTGAGTCTTGCGCTGAAGAAAGTTCTCTTGTAAACTTTTTTGTGCAATAAACAAAGACTTTGGGGTTGAAATCTTGCTGGTGTTACTTTCCTGAAATGTTATAAGCTGTTTCATTTTCTACATAATTCTACTTTCAGCCATTGGTAATAGCTTGATGTAGAGTGATCTTGAACACAGGTATCTTGTTCACTCACTAGGGTTTGAATGGTAATAAACTTTCTGAAAATAATGGCAGGTATCTCCATTAGATTTGGGTTTTAATACTGTTTTTTCCCTCTTTATTGATAGTTGAAGTGAGCTGTGCAGGAAAATCTAACTTGTAAAGATCAATGGGCGTTTGGGGAAGTTCTCGGTTGAAGTAGCCAACTCCCGAAAAGCATTCTCTTGTAGAGCCCAACCAGTTTTGATTTTGGGTCTGTCATTTAAATTTATTTTTGAATTGAATGGGAGATTTCTGAAGCATCTCATAGTAAATCTGAAAATTTTGAAAATATTATTGTGGATTACTGACAAATCTAGTTGTTGTGGAGTCATAAAATTGTAAATATTGTAGCTGGTTTGTACGGTTTTAGTCTTAATCCTTGCATATATATTCTTTGGGTGTTTGTTTTTCCATTGCAGGTTGCAGATTTGAAGTCGAATTAGATTTTGAAGCCAGATTTAGGCCCTGGAGGGTAAGATCTGGCCTCAGAATTGGGTATCGTAGGAATACTTATTTCAGAGCTGGAAAATTTTTGTGGAGTTTGTTAACTGGAAATTCTGAAGCAGAGGGGTATCACTTTAATTGCAAATTCCTGAGAAATTTTAAAGGGTTTACCAGTTTTTGGCTGCGTGTTACATTTCTTTGGAAATTAAAAAAAAAATATTTGTTTGCCCTCTGGGATCTGTTCAGGCATAGCTATTTTTGAGTATTTTGAGCGTTTGATGCTTTGCAAGCTATCCCTAGCTTCTGGATATTCCTTCATCTCATCTCCCCTCCTTGCAGGCTTGCATTTTCTTCCTTCAAATCCATCGCTCAGACCCTCACACGCATTCTTCATCCACGTTGCCAAAGCACCTGCTTAGCTCTCCTCATCAATGAGCAGTCCATACGCTCTCTCTCCCTCAATTTGTAGCTGCCTTTACACGCTGCCTGTTCATCCACGCAGCTCCTTCAAACCTGAGCTATCCACATCCATTTCCACGCATCGATCCATTCACCATTCTTTCACCTGCGTATCTACGCTTTTCTGCTCTCTCAAATTACACTTGCCGTACCCAGCAAAAACCTCTATTCCTCTCCACGCTGCCATCGTTTTTCTTCAGCCCTCATTGTCCAAACCTTAGTCACTTCCACGCAAACCCTGTTGGTTGCTCCTCATGTTCTCCTTCCGCAAAATTGGTTCGAGGCTCCATCGTATTCATAGCTAGCCATCTCCTCCATCCTCTCCGCGGTTACACCTTTGTCGCCTGCAAAACACATCAAAACTACTCAGCTTTCTCCCACGCAGCTCAACCTTCCTATTGTGTCCATTCCTTGCAATCAATCCCACGCCCATCCTTCGTCCAAATCTACAATACGCATTCACTGTCTTTCTCTGCGGAAACCCTGCGTTGAACCCTCTCAGTCGTGCGTCCTCATCACCTGCATGTACCTCTCACGTTCCTCCCTCCACCGTCAACTTGCACACAAACAAAACCTGCGTGTTTCTTCTCTCAGCCAGGATCCCCTTCCCTCACCTGCACGAAAATTCTTCCCTCCATCCCCACCTTGCCCAGCTCCACTTCCTTCAAGCTCGAGCTCCTCACGCTGCTCTGTTGGTGCAATTTTGCCTTCAAACGTCCAAACCTGCAAAATAAAAAACTCAATGCATTTTGACTTTCTTCTTTTTTTCTTCATATATTTGATACGATTAGATTTGGAATTAGATTTTAATTATTCATGTTTTGATCTCATTTGAATTAGGTTTTGGTTTAGATTAATTTAGTTTTAGGTTAGGGTATGTTTCCCCTTTTTTTGAACTATGTTAATTCATAAAAAAATAAAAAAATAAAAAAATAAAATCGATTTTCATTTTGTTATATAATTTTAGAGTTAGATTTTTATTTACTTTTGATTTTAATTAGCTTAAGTTCTAGTTTTAGTTTTAGGTGTTAGATTTGGGTTTAGTTATATTTAGTTTAGATTTAAATTTTGTTTATTCAGGTTTTAGTTTTGACATTTAGAATTCTTTTTAAAAAAGTTTAGTTTTATTTTATAAATCAAAAAATCAAATAAAAAATAAAAATTTCATAAAAGATTAAAAAGTTTTTTTTTTTTTTTAGACTTTAGTTTAGATTAGATTTTATTAAAGATCTTAGTTTTGTTTTTAGACTCAAAATTTTATTAAATATTATATATAATATATATAAAATTATAAATCACAAGAAATTGTTTTTTTTTTTTTCCTGAAATATTTTTTGCATCACTTTTAGTCTTAGCATATTTTGTCACGTTTCCAAATTCTTGGCATATTTCATTAAGACTAATAGGTTTTTTGATGTGGGATCAATATTTATAATTTTTATGCGGTTAAACGTACATAAATGTTCATCTGAAGTCAGCGATGTGAAAGTGGTAACTGGTCAGCGTTTAAATTTTATGATCATTTAAAACATTTAATTTTTCTTGAAGTTTAATTGCTGGAATATCGTTAGGCCATTGAACATTTATCGATTATTTCGCATTTGGTAAAAGTTAATCTTTGTTTGAGTTATTTGATGGTAAATGATTGTTAATGAGTTCATATTTCTGCAAGCATTTGATAAATAATCATTTAATCATTAACTCCATAAGGCACTGGTTCATTAATTCCTAAAATCAATCAAGTGCTAAATCAGCTTGTTGTGTCTCCCAACCCAAATGGTCCACAGTTGGTCATCTTTTATTCCATAGGGTCTACCCCCCTTAGCCTCGGGAGACGGCTTAAACGGAGGGATCGGGGATCAGGGTGACAACCCTCGGTCTGAGCGTTGTTGTGACAATTTGTGCGACAACATTTTTTGGCACCGTTGCCGGTGATAGAGTTTTTTCTGTCCTTGGTCCTTTCATTTCGAGCTTTTTCGTGTTTCACTTCCTGTCCGGGTGGCGACTCCACTTCATATATTATCTACAAGAGTGTATACTAGAAAACATCCAAGCAGTCTGTGCAATCCTGCTCCTGATCTTGAAAGGGCCCTTAGGGTACGATTTACACAAACTCTCTTCTCGTACACTTCTTGTTAACCTCGGACAAGAAGCCCTCTTTGATATCCATTTGCTTTTTACTAGTCTAGTTGGGCACGACATCATGGATATGTATGCCCCTTGCAATTTTTCTAACATTCCAGGGTATTCCAATGATCTTCCATCACTTGGGTTAGATAAGTTGCCTAGCTTTCAAGGAGATTTCGATCATGAGGGTGTTAGAATGACTCTTTTTGTTTTAACCTCGGGGGGCGATGCTCATGAGTGGTTTACTGAAAAGCCTCAGAATTCATTTGATTACTTACGATCGATCAGCGATGCCTTTAAAGAAAAGTATAGAGATAAGAGAGAAGGAAGACACCTCGTAAAAGCTATTAGTATAATAAAAAAGAGAGAGAATGAAACTGTTGAAGAATTTAACAAAAGGTTTAATGGTATTGTTAGAGAATTACCTCAAGACTATAAACCTACTGACAAATCTCTTCGAGATTTTTACATTGATGCCTTTAGTCCTGAGCCATCTTATGAGTTGAGGCGGGCTAGACCTAATGATTATAGGGATTGTCAAGCCTTAGCTATAGAGCTTGAAAAGGACAAGGGAGCATCTGGGAAGCCTGAGATCCCAGGTTTAGATAGGACTGCTACAAAATTAAAAGAACCTAAAGGAAAACCAGTTCAAGAGCCTGAAAGTGAACTTGTTCTCAAATTGCTCCAAAAGATTGAAACCATGGAAATTAATCATAATAAGGAGATAGCTACTTTGCAGAATAGGTTGGTCCAAATGGAAAGAGCACAAATGCAAAATTTCCAACCTCAAAATAATAATAACAGAAATAACAATTGGCAAAAGAAGGGTCAATCTAGTGAGCAGAGACCTCCCAATTCGTTTACTAATTTGGTTGATAATGCTCCTCCTTACTATTGGGTTTGTGATGCTCTTCATGAAGAGGCCACTTGTCCCATCGTTAGAAGAATTTTAGATAATGGAATGTTTGGGGCAAGTGATCAAATAAATGTAGTAGGTAGCAAGTTTCCTTTGTCTATGGATGATTGGATAGAGGTTAAGGAAAATAGTCGTGACGTTATGAATCCTTCATCATCTTTTAGTATAAATCACCTTGAAAATGAAGATGACTTTTTGGCTAGGTTATATGGTGAAAAACCCTCTCTAGAGAAGATCATGGAAATTGCTAGAGATAAAGGTTTGACCTATCAGAGAAGGGATAAAGGTCAGAGCGGGAATCAAATTTCCCTTCGAACTTTTGACCCTGGTTTAAACTTTGGATTAGATGTCGATTTGGGAAATTGGTTTAACAATGCGAAAATCTGGGTTCCTGTCTCCGAGATTGCTAAAATCCCTTCCCAAAGAGATAACTTACTAAAAACTATTCAAGGTCCTCAAATAAATATTTCTCAACAGAAAACTCGAGAAGTTGACTATCACGATGCTCCCATATATTTGCAAAGCTTGGATGCAGATAACAAAGATCACCAACGTTTCTTTATCACCTTGTTAGTTAATGGATATAAATTGAATAATTGCATGTTGGATTTTGGTGCATCAGCTTGTGTCATGACTAAGAGGGTCATGGAACAACTTAACTTAAGAGTTTCTAGACCCTACTATAACATATGTGCCATGGATTCTAAGAAAATTGAAGTGCATGGTTTGATCAAAGATTTACAAGTTCATCTATCAGTTTACCCAGACATCATGATTGTTATGGATATTGTTGTTGTTGATGTGCCTGATGCCTGGGGTATGCTTTTATCCAGAAAGTGGGTCTCTGATCTAGGAGGAAGTATTCAAATGAATTGGTCATATGCTATGATTTCTTCTCCTTGTAAGACTTAATAGAGAGCCCGAAAGAAAATTCCATGTTGAAAATCCTAAGAGACCTCACAACGAGATAATTAAAAAGCAATCTGACATTGGGAATTACGCTATCATGTGTAATTTCATAATTCCTCCTAATGATAAGATTAAGGATCTCAATGATAGAGTTTGGTACATGTACTTTGATGGTGCATCGTCTAGGCATGGAAAGGTGTTGGAATAGTGCTTAAGTCTCCGCTTGATCACATTCTCAAGTTTGCCTATCGATTAGAATTTGAAGCAACCAACAATGTCGCTGAATATGAGGCTTTATTGTTGGGTCTTGAATTGGCAAAGTCTTTGAAAATTAAGTTGCTTAGCATTAAGGGGGATTCTGATTTAATTATCATGCAGCTTAAAAATAAATTCACATGTAAAAATCAAAGACTAAGGAATTATTGAAATGCTGTGTGGGATACTATGAAACATTTTGATGCCTTTGACCTCGAAGCTATCCCAAGAGAGCAAAATAGTTTGGTAGATGAACTTGCCGTAGCTGCTACTACCTTCCAGTTATCTGATGAGCTAATTAAGGATAAGATCAAAATGGAAGTAATATTTAGTCCATTTGTTCCAGATAACTCTGAACATTCTTTAATGATGAAAAACAAGTCATTTGTTTTCTTAATAGTCTAGATGAGTGTGAAGATTTCCGGATAGTTTCTGAGGAGGATGGATCTTTAAATCATGAGCATATCATAAATCCCACTCCTAGGAATGTGGTTGCCTTAGAGCAACATTTTGATCGTCATGAAGTTGAGAGAGGAAAATAAAATGGACCCAGGGGAATATCTCGAGATAAACATTGGTACTTCTGAGAACCCAAAGATTGTTAAAATTGGTAAAGGTACTAGTGTGGAAGAAAGAAAAAAGTTAACTAATTTACTTTGCGAATATCGAGATGTTTTAGCTTTTTCTTATGATGAATTAAAGGGCTATAGGGAAGATGTCATGGAACATACTATCGCCTTAAAAGATGAAAATGCTAAACCCTTTCGCCAGAAGCTTAGGCAGATTAATCCTAAGTTAGCCCCTTTGGTTCAAAAAGAGATTGTGAAACTGCTTGCGGCTCGAATTATCGCTCAAACAAGGCATTCGACATGGTGTTCAAATTTGGTGATTGTTAGGAAAAAGAACGGTACGATAAGGCTTTGTGTCAATTTTCGAAATCTTAATCTAGCATGCAAGAAAGATAATTACCCTTTGCCAAACATGGAGACTTTATTGCAAAGAGTAACTGGTTCTGGAATGATGTCGTTGCTAGATGGTTTTTTTGGGTACAATCAGGTATGGGTTAAAAAGGAAGATCGTCATAAAACCACTTTCACCACACCATGGGGTACTTTTGAATACATTAGAAAGCCCTTTGGATTAACCAACGCTGGGGCTACATTTCAAAGGGCTATGGATTATGCCTTCAAGGGGTTAATCGGGAAATTTATTGAGATTTACCAAGATGATCTTACTGTATTTTCTAAAGATGGTATCAATGATATAAATCATCTTAGGCAGGTTTTCGATAGATGTAGAGAATACGGGATTTCTTTGAATCCAGCTAAGTCTGTTTTTGGAGTAACCGAAGGGAAATTACTTGGCCATATCATTTCTAAGGATGGAATCAAGATTGATCCTGAAAGAATTGAAGCAATCCAAAAGATTCCTCTTCCACAGAATCTTAAATCCCTTCAGTGTTTTCTTGGAAAGACAAATTTTCTTAGAAGGTTTATTCCAAATTACGCAGAAATAGCTAAGCCTATTCAAAGTCTTCTGAAGAAAGGTGCAAAATTTGTTTGGCAAGAAGACGGTAAAAAGGCTTTTCAAGAAATCAAATGCACTATTGCAAGAGCTCATGTCTTAGTTGGTCCCGATTATTCCAAGGATTTCATGATTTTTTCTTTCACTTATGAAGATACCATTGCTGGTGTCCTGTTACAAAAGAATAAAGATGGTCACGAGCAACCTATTGCTTTCATAAGTAGAGCGCTTCAAAATTCCGAAATAAAGTACAATACCATGGAAAAGCAAGCTTATGCCTTGGTCAAGTCTCTTAAGCACTTCAAAACTTATGTGGGTTATTCTAAAATCATTGCTTTCGTCCCACATTCTGCTGTTAAAGATATATTAACTCAAACCGACTGCTTAGGGACTTGCGCTAGGTGGGTTACTAAAATACAAGAATATGATTTAGAGATCAGACCCACCAAGCTAGTCAAAGGCCAAGGTTTGGCTCAAATGTTGACTGAAAGTAACGAAAAGACTCTTGGTTTGTTTTGTCTTACCGATCTATCTTCACCGGAGTTGCAAAGATTAGGAGAACACGAGTGGTACAAGGACATTGTTTATTACTTGATGAATCTTACATGTCCTAGCCATTTAGTTGCGCATAAGAGAAGGGCTCTTAGACTAAAAGCCACTAAGTATTGCCTTATGAAGGATGGCCTTGGGTGGAGAAATCCTGAGGGCATAGTGCTTAGGTGTGTTGATGACATTGAGTCCAAGAAATTAATCTCTGAGTTTCATTCAGGATTTTGTGGTGGTCATTATGCTGCTAGAACTACCGCCCACAAAATTCTAAGAGCTGGTTATTATTGGCCTTCAATTTTTTCTGATGTGCATAAGTTTGTTAGAACTTGTCAAGCCTGTCAACTATTCATTGGGAAACAGAAGCTTGCTGCCCTACCCCTACAACCTATCATTGTAGAGGCACCTTTTCTGCATTGGGGTCTGGACTTCATCGGGAAGTTCCATAAATTCTAGCCATGGCTACTCATGGATTTTGACTATTACTGATTATTTCACTAAATGGGTTGAAGTCATTTCTGCTAAGAATGCCACTGAAAAGGTTATTATGGATTTCATTGAAAATAATATCATTACTAGATTTGGTGTCCCTGCTAAGATCACTACTGACAATGCCAAAGCTTTTAGTTCCTCAGAGCTTTCATCTTTTTGTTTCAAGTATGGCATTGTCTTATCTCATTCGTCAAATTACTATCCTTAGGGTAATGGTCTGGCTGAATCAAGTAACAAGAATCTCATAACCATTATCAAGAAGATAGTAGGAGATAATAAGAGATCATGGGATAGCAAAATCAAGTATACTTTATGGGCAGATAGAAGCACTAAGAAGAAAGCCACTGGTAAATCTCCCTTTGAATTAGTTTATGGCTTGGATGTAACCTTACCTGTGCACCTGAAATTGCCAGCTTATCAGCTCCATCATTTTTCTATTAATAAAGATGTTGTTTAGAATAGAATAGATCAGATTGTGGAGTTAGATGAAGCTCGTAGGATAGCTTTTGATGCTATATGTAAAAATCAATCTAACATTAAGAAAAGCTTTGATAAATTCTCTCGATCTAGATCTTTGCAGGTGGGAGATATGGTGCTTCTTTGGGATCGCAAGAATGAAAAACCAGGAAAACATAAGAAGTTCGACAGTTTGTGGCTGGGACTGTACATCATTCGAGATATAATTGGACCAAACTCATTCCACTTGAGCAGATTGGATGGCGAACCACTTGATCTACCTGCAAATGGCCAAATGCTTAAGCTGTTCTTCAAAAATGTTATCTGATGCCATGGGGCATCCTTTGTATTGTATTTCTAACCTTACTCCTTGTCATTTCAGCATTTTATTTCTGTTTTAGGATTAGATTTACTTTCCTTGTTACTAGATAGTTAATAAATGAAGAGCTTATATCTTTCATGTGCTTAATGCTATATGATGATTTTTTGGATGGACGCTATTTATTTTTGGTTGTGTTGCATGGGTGCAAATTCTAGATTCTCACATTCCTACAATGCAACAACGTGTCCCCAAGTAGAGCCAGATGTTGACCACTACGTGTCAACTACCCATAGTAGTACACCCCCTTTTTTTTCAAAAGAGATAGCGTTTCAGTGATGTGTCCGTGCCATTCGACTTTCATCATCAACTTGATCGTGTTATGTTGTAAACCCAGTCTGCATATGTAAATTGTAAATAATTTTAGCAGATATGAGTCATGTATGTAAATTGCCGAGGTGGACCTAATTTTTTAGTGATAATCTACGTTCCGGAAGGTTTTTTGTCTCACCGATCCATGATCGGCAGAGTTTTCCTTCAGCCTAAACCCAAAGCCAAAATGAATTTTGTCATTAAAATCTTAGGGGAATCCTAGTGCGTTGATCTGCTAGATTATATTTGGTCGCAACACTGGGTGGTCTATGAGGGTCTATGTCAAATGGGGTTTTCCCCCTTGAGATGTAAAATTGTAAAATCCATGATGTAAAGTGTCTTGAGGGTTAGAAAATGTTTTAACCCCCTCATAAGTCCTAGGTCCTAGGTGATTTTTCCAAAGGCTAAGTTCGAGGATCCAAAAATAAAAATTAAAAAATTAAGAAAATTAAAAAATCAATAATGATAAAAAAATATAATAATAAAAAAAAAACAATAAAAATTAAAAAAATTAAAAAAATAAAAATAAAAATAAAACAATAAAATAATAAAAAATAATAAGTCTAAATTTTGAGAAAACAAATGCAAATTTTTAACTTTTAATTTATTAAAATTTCGACGGATGAGATTAAAAGATATCTTGATCTTCATCGACGGTTGAGATCATTTTGACATGGATCACTTGAACTAGTCGTTGGGAATTTTTCTTTTAAATAGGGTGCTAGGGGTCATTTGAGATCATTCGATTTGTGAGTCTTGTGCTGAAGAAAGCTCTCTTGTAAACCTTTTTGTGCAATAAACAAAGACTTTGGGGTTGAAATCTTGCTGGTGTTACTCTCCTGAAACGTTGTAAGTTGTTTCATTTTTTGCATAATTCTACTTTCAGCCATTGGTAATAGCTTGATGTAGAGTGATGTTGAACACATGTATCTTGTTCACTCACCAGGGTTTGAATGGTAATAAAACTTCTAAAAATAATGGCAGGTATATCCATTAGATTTGGGTTTTAATACTGTTTTTTCCCTCTATTGATAGTTGAAGTGAGCTGTGCAGGAAAATCTAACTTGTAAGGATCAGTGGGCGTTTGGGGAAGTTCTCAGTTGAACCAGCCAACTCCTGAAAAGCATTCTCTTGTAGAGCCCAGCTAGTTTTGATTCTGGGTCTGTCATTTAAATTTATTTTTGAATTGCATGAGAGATTTCTAAAGTATCTCATAGTAAATCTGAAAATTCTGAAAACATTATTGTGGATCACTGACAAATCTGGCTGTTGTAGAGTCATAACATTGTAAATATTGTAGCTGATTTGTAGGGTTTTAGTCTTAATCCTTGCATATATATTCTATGGGTGTTTGTTTTTCCATTGCAGGTTGCAGATCTGAAGTCGAAATTGGATTTTGAAGCCAGATCTAGGCCCTATGGGGTAAGATCTGGCCTCAGAATCGGGTATTGTAGGAATACTTATTTCAGAGATGGAAAATTTTTGTGGGGTTTGTTAACTGGAGATTCTGAAGTAGAGGGGTATCACTTTAATTGCAAATTCCTGAGAAATTTTGAAGGTTTTACCAGTTTTTGGTTGCGTATTACATTTCTTTGGAAAAAAAAAAAAAAAATATTTGTTTGCCCTCTGGGATTTGTTCAGGCATAGTTATTTTCGAGTTTATTTTGAGCGTTTGATGCTTTGCAAGCTATCCCTAGCTTCTGGCTATTCCTTCATCTCATCTCCCCTCCTTGTAGGCTTGCATTTTCTTCCTTCAAATCCATCACTCAGACCCTCACACACATTCTTCATCCACGCTGCCAGAGCACCTACCTAGCTCTCCTCATCAATGAGCAGTCCATATGCTCTCTCTCGCTCAATTTGTAGCTGCCTTTACACGCTGCTTGTTCATCCACACAGCTCCTTCAAACTTGAGCTATCCATGTCCATTTCCACGCGTCGATCCATTCACCATTCTTTCACCTGCGTATCCACGCTTTTCTGCGCTCTCAAATTACACTCGCCGTACCCAGCAAAAACCTCTGTTCCTCTCCACGCTGCCATCGTTTTTCTTCAGCCCTCATTGTCCAAACCTTAGTCACTTCTACGCAAACCCTGTTGGCTGCTCCTCACTTTCTCCTTCCACAAAATTGGTTGGAGGCTCCATCGTATTCGCAATTAGCCATCTCCTCTGTCCTCTCTGCGGCTACACCTTTGCTGCTTGCAAAACACATCAAAACTACCAAGCTTTCTCCCACGCAACTCAACCTTCCTACTGCGTCCATTCCTTGCAATCAATCCCACGCCCATCCTCCGTCCAAATCTGCAATACGCATTCGCTGTCTTTCTCTGCGGAAACCCTGTGTTGAACCCTCTCAGTCGTGCGTCCTCATCACCTACACGTACCTCTCACGTTCCTACCTCCGCCGTCAACTTGCACACAAACAAAACCTGCGTGTTTCTTCTCTCAGCTAGGTTCCCGTTCCCTCACCTGCATGCAAATTTGTCCCTCCATCCCCATGCTGCCCAGGTTCACTTCCTTAAAGTTCGAGCTCCTCACGTTGATCTGTCGGTGCAATTTCGCCGTCAAACGTCCAGACCTGCAAAATAAAAAACTCAACGCATTTTGACTTTCTCCTTTTTTTTCATATATTTGATACGATTAGATTTGGAATTAGATTTTAATTATTCATGTTTTGATCTTATTTGAACTAGGTTTTGGTTTAGATTAATTTAGTTTTAGGTTAGGGTATGTTTCCCCTTTTTTATGAACTATGTTAATACATAAAAAATAAAAAAATAAAATCGATTTTCATTTTGTTATATAATTTTAGAGTTAGATTTTTATTTACTTTTGATTTTAATTAGCTTAAGTTCTAGTTTTATTTTAGGTGTTAGATTTAAATTTTGTTTACTCAGGCTTTAGTT
>APFE031003216.1:217504-258605 GCA_000404065.3 Pinus taeda | reverse complement strand
CCCTTGGTCAGCTGGCACAAGTCCGCTAGGGCTCAAGCCAACTTCTATAGGCTCACAGAAGAAGCTTTATCAATGATGGACGAAAGCTAGCTCAAAGGAGACTAAGCTAATTGACAAAAATGAACTAGAAGTAATTCAACGCATGTAACCCTAGGAAACCCTAATTTAACTAGTCTAACCTCTATAACGCAATGAAGATGAGTAATACTTCTACCAATGCTGCTACTTCATCTAACAAGTGGAAATGCATGAGTCTAAGCTACTGACATTATCAAGGACATGTTTTTGTACTTTTTCATTAAGTGGGTGGAGGGATTGTGTTTTGTTTACTTATTAGGGTTTGATTGTGCAGATTGGATGGAAAAGAAAGGAAAGCGTGGGATAGGTTGGGGAGGCTAAGTGAGGTCCCTATGGACCCTTGGCATCCATCCACAGAGGTTTCCCACGTGCAGGAGCTCAGCAACCGCGTGAAAGACCTCCTACAGGATGTCTGTAGGGGATTCTACAGGAAACTCAGGCTTTTCTACAGGATGTCTCTGAATTACTACAGGATGGCTTACAGTGGAGAACTGAGGTGAGGAAGAGGTGATGGACGGGTAGGAAGGGATGTGAGAGGTAAGGATCAGGCTGGTGATGGCTCAGGAATGGGAGGATGAGATGGAAAACAGATGGAGGGAGCGTGTTGGAGTGATGGACGTGAAAGGTCAAGGAATGAGGCTAAGTGAGGATTAGGAGATGTTTAGGAAAGGGCAGAACGCGGTGTAAGGCAAAGAAACGTGGTTGCATGCAAGGTCAAAACAGAAAAGATGGCAATGAACGGGATGAAAAGAGTGTAAATGAATCAAATGACCGAAACTGTTGATCAAACCAAGAAAGCATCAACTTACACTAAATATATCGTGATTTTATTGAACAGTGATCCAAAACGCAAGGAGAAGTACGTATGGGACTGTGGTGAAGAGATGTGTGGTTTGTATAGATGACAAGGAAGCATCTAAATCCAAATCATAACTGTGTCAACCAACTCATGCGTGTTTTTGGTGGTCTGCTATGGACTACACCCCAATCTTCAAAATGAGATGGCAGTGAGCCTTAACAAACGATTTTGATGGAGCTCCAATGAATATCATGTATCATTTGCTACGCTAAACAAGTGAAAGGAATTGTACCATAACCAAAATCTATCTAACTCATAAGAGAATCGAATTACAAGACTGCCATTCAAATTGCATGCACAAATAAACTCAAAGTGCTGGAAAAAGAAATAGAACAATACTACAACAGAGGGGATCTATGGCTCTCAGGTTGGGCCCTAACCTGAGATCTTAGTCTCCTAATAAAACTCAGGAATCGATCACAAACTGTCCTCTTTATTCATGATTCAATGTCATGCCAAACTGGCTTACAGCAAAAAGGAAAACAAACTGGACTGATTCCAAAATGATATGATAACCCAAAAGATTCAACAACCTATCTAAGGCTACGGCCTCCATATTTATACAAAAAAGATGATGATCCGCCAAGTAGCCTTGATTCTAGGAGCTCGGCTGTCCACTGAAGTTAAACTGCAGATTTGTGAGGTAGTCAACAGTTGATGACTGTTGTTCCTGTAGGACAGCTGGCTACTTCTGAGGCTTGGAGGGGAGATTGATTGGAGCTCGGAGTTCTCGGTGGGAGTCACGAGGAATGCCCCAATACTATGGACATCCTTCCACAAAATCAGCAGTGCCACCTTATGTCTCCTTACTCCTACGTTGCCTTTTGTTCCCTTTTTTCCATGCCAAAACCTGGAATCACAATACATTAGTCACGTGGATAAAGTGTCTAACCTTCCTCCTACAAACAACACAAAATAACTAAGAAATGCATGCATAAGCAAATAAAGATGAATGGTTTGAGCAAGTAAAGCAGGCCAAAATGAGTCCGAATTGTACCAAAATTGGGGCTCATCATTGACTACAACTAGATTACTCCTTCTACCCACGAATATAGTATAGCCATTGCCAGCATCTACGTATGGCCTACATATCATGTATTATGGCCTGCGTATATATACATATTGCAATTGCCTACGTGACTGTATCATGAATGTTGTGCATATATATTTCTATTGACTATGAACATGTTCCAATTGCTCGCGACAGTGTATAAGTGCCTCATGAACAACGTTATGATATTACCATGATTTTTTTGTACTTCAGCTTACCTCTTCATCACTGCAGCTTGATTACTATGGCACCCTTGACTGCATATGAGTCTTCATCACCTGCATAGAATCTCCATGTATTAACTACATAAGGTCTTCCTATTGTGCAGACATATATTTCTGGGCATTTCAACATTCATTATGAGCGTGTCAATATATATATATATTATATACCATGAACAACGTATAGAGATGAACGATGTATCTGGTTTCCTTGAACTGCATATAGAGATTCATAATTTGCCAACGGATATATGTCTTCTTGACCTGTGTTGGATTAGGGCATCATTTTGTAGCTAGGGCTCCTGCTAGGCTAGCGTATTCTTTTGTTCTCTCCTTCTCCAAAAACCCAAGACATGGAGAGGAGATCACCTCAAGAATACATGCGTGAAATGACTTCAAGTCCTTATCAATTTATACTAAAACATGGATGATGAATAGACACATCTATTGGGCATCTAAGCCTACTCAAGTTGTTGGTCAGCTTGATAATAATTCCATAATCAAAATAAATTCATATCTCTCTAAATACTTATCAGAATCAGATTATCTTTAGATCAATCCTACACCTCTCGATGAGAGCGATCCAATAAAAGTATTAGCTACCATAAATAAGGTGACCCACAAGGACCTCTCCAACTTCCAAAGCTTATTTATTCTCAAGTCTTTATGATTAACCAATGTAGAATTAAATATGTGCTTGAAAATAAGGTGTATGCTTATGTCTATCTTAGAACTGTTTATGTGCTTTTAATATTCTATTGTTATGCTGATGCAACATACGTATAACAGTAAACAATGCAGCAATAAAAGAAACACACATAAGACATTTATTTAATTAGGAGTTCACCTAAAACTCTTGGGCTACGTCTCTGTGAGCTCTAATCAACTCAACTAGGCTCTCTCAGAATATGGTCTAAGTTCTTTTTATGAGTTCTCGGCTCAACTCCACTGTTTTATAGAGAAATAATGGGTTTAGACATCATTTTATCCCTGGCTCTAAAGCTTTCAGCTTTCTTGCTCTAGCTCCAACTCTGGCTCTCACTCTGGCTCTCAGATCTGGATTTGGCTCTGACTCTGGCTTTGGCTCGTGGCTCTGGCTCTTGGCATTGGCTCTGGCTCTGGCTCTTCAACTCTGGCTTCTATGGCTCTCGCTTTGGATTTATACAACCTTCAACTCTCTGTATTTTCACTTGATCTCCAAGTGACCCCAAAGGCTCCCAAATAGTAATAAAACAAACACGCATAAGACAAAAATTTAATTAGGAGTTCACCCAAAACTCTCGGGCTACTTCTCTTTGAGCTCTAGTCAACTCAACTAAGCTCTCTAGAATTATGGTCTAAGTTCTTTTTACAAGATCTTGGTTCAACTCCACTATTTTAGAAAGAAACAATGGGTTTAGAGATCATTTTATCCCTCGCTCTGAAGCTCTCAACTTTCTAGCTCTAGCTCTCGCTCTCGTTCTCACTCTAGCTCTCAGCTCTCGCTCTGGTTCTGACTCTAGCTCTAGCTCTTGGCTCTAGCTCTTGACTCTAGCTCTGGCTCTAGCTCTAGCTCTAGCTCTTCAACTCTGGCTTCTTTGGCTCTGGCTTTAGCTTTCTACAACCTTCAGCTCTCTGGCTTTTCACTTGATCTCCAAGTGGCCCCAAAGGCTCCCTCGGCTACTCTGTGCAGTAGCTTTTCGCTCTCTCTGCTCTCTCCGCTCTGCAACTGCTTTTAGTATTATGATTTTCCTCAATTGAGCTCTCTGGGATCCTTTGAGTCATTTTCCTGGCTTTTTGGCTTCCCCAGTCATTTCCCTGCATTCGATCACTCCCTTATGGCTTTGTGGCTTCTCTGTGTTGTCTATTCTACTGGCCATCTAGCTTTGCAACTCTATGGATTTCAAATGCATCATGATCAGCCAAAAATGCCCACTTGTAGCGTGGAATGATGATTAGGAGCTGTTACAAGGATTTGGGGCCATTTTCCAGGCCATAGTTGCGGGGGAGCGCCCCCCCCCCTTCGAACCCGCTCCCAAAGCACGCTCCGGGCGGGAGCGGCTCTTGAGGGGCTTGGGAGCGCGCTCCCTTCCAAAAAAATTTCGCTCCCTGCCGATTTCGGGAGCGACCTAGGGAGCGGCCGCTCCATTGCTCCCGGAGCGTTTTTTAAAGCCCGGGAGCGATCGGGGAGCGATCGCTCCCGATCCCTCTCGGGCTTTAAAAAATCGCTCCGGGAGCGATTTTAAGCTGGCCGGGAGCGGGTCGGTGGAAAAAAATTCCGCAGACCCGAAAAAAAACTAAAATTTTATAAATTGTTTTTTGTTTTAAAATTCCCTTTGGGCATAAAATCATTTCATTGTGAATGTTTGAAGAAGTTGAGGAGCAAGAGCAAGAGTTTGGAGCAAGGAGAAATTGCTGAAGAGCGAGGAGCGAGGAGCAAGCCTGTAGAGGTAAGTAACTTAACAATTTAGCTAATCTAGCTAGTTTAATTTAGTTAGGTAGTAATTTAGGGAATTTAATTTAGTTTATTGAGTATTAAAATTATGAATTGCAATTAAATTAATAAATTAAGTTAATTAATCCCAATAAATGAAATTAATTTGCAGATTGTTGAATGAAAACCCTACAAACATCAAACACCATGGACCTCACCATATTTCTGGGCATTTTCCTCTTCCTGGTCCCTTTTATGGTTATTATGGTGGTGGAGAGTAGGAAACGGAGGGGCAAAACTGGAGAAGGGGATGAAGAAGCTGGAGAAAGTGAAATGGGTGAAAACCCCGGTGAGGAGGAGCTGGAGGAGGGTGAACAGGGCACTCAAAAGACTAAACAAGACCAAACCCCATTGTGGAAATATGTTCAGAGGGCTGAAACAGGGAGAGGGGGTGGAACCACTAAATTTCATTGCCCCCATTGCAACACTGATTACACAAGTTCATACACCCGTGCTAGAAGACACCTCTGCGGGAAAAGGCCATGGGATGGAGAGAAACAAATAGGAATCAAAACTTGTGCAGCGGTGTCAACAGCGGATAGAGCCAAATACATAAGGGAGGAGGAAGAAGCCCAATACCAATCAAAAAAATCAAGGGGTTTCTTTGAGGGCTCACAATCACAAAAAACTCCTTCAGCATCCTCCCAAGGCAGTGGATATGGAGGCTCAGGGTCATCATCTTTAAGGCGTAGAACCATATCAGATTTCCTTGATGAGGGGTGTAGGAATGATGTGGATTCAAAGGTTTACAGGTTTCTCTATGCATGTGGGATACCATTCAACGTTCTTCGCTCACCTTATTGGCACGAAATGGTTTCGGCCATAAATGATGCCCCTAAAGGATACAAGAGCCCTGGGTATGACAAGGCAAGAACCGTTGGCCTTGATAATGAAAAAGCAAAAATATCACATTCTTTGAATAGAATGACAAGTGCTTGGACTGAGCATGGGGTGTCCATCGTATCTGATGGATGGACAAATGTAAAAGGCAAGCCATTGATAAGTGTTCTTGCTGTGTCTGTTAATGGTCCAATCTTTCTAACTGCACATGATTACTCAGACAAGTTCAAGACCGCCATCAACATTGCAGAAGCATTACTTGAAACAATTGACCGCATTGGGCCATACAATGTCATCCAAGTCATCACTGATAATGCTGCTAATTGTAGGGCAGCGGGAGCAATTATTGAGGACAAATACCCCAATATATTTTGGTCTGGATGTTTGGTTCACACATTGAACCTTCTGTTGCATGATATTGTCAAGAACAAAAATGAGCAATACAAATGGATTGGTGATTTGCACAAAAAAGGCAAAAAAATGATAAAATTTATTACAAATCATAGCAATACCCATGGTCTTTTCTGCAGTTACTCGAGATTGGAGTTGTTGAATATTGCGAAGACGAGATTTGGTAGCTATTACCTCACCTTCAAGCGCCTTTTGAAGGTAAGAGAGTCAATGGCTAGCATGGTAGCAAGTACACATTGGCAGGTATTGAAGGAAAGGGCTACAAATGCAGCTGACAGGGGAGGTTTTGAAATGGTGGAGGAGGCCGCTCTTGATGGCCAATTTTGGACAAGTGTGAAGCAAGTTTTGGATTTCACCAAGCCCATTTATCACATGATTCGGTTTGCAAATACAGACAAACCAGTGATTGGCGAGGTGTATGAGCAGATGGACACCATGTTGGGGCAAATAAAAGATGTTGTTCATAACAGAGATCCCAACTTGTACAAACTGATTCACGATTGTGTGTGTGAACGGTGGAATAGACTTAATCTTCCACTACATTGCTTGGCGTATATCCTTACGCCAAAATACTACTCTACGTCTTGGTTGGGCCAACCTGCAGCAGGGGGCGGGGTTAGGACCAAACCCCATTTAGATCCAGAGGTAACTAGAGGATATCTGGAAGCATTAGAAAAATTGGTACCTGACAGGGAGGAATGTGCAGCTGTGCGCCTTGAAATAGGCAGATACTTCAGTGGCACTGGTTTGTATGGTAACTTCCATGCAATGGACGATAGAGATAGATTTGATACTCTCACATGGTGGGAAACATATGGGGGGCAGGGACTTTTGCCAAAATTGGCAAAAAAAGTTCTTTCACAGGTTGTAAATACTTCTTCTGCAGAAAGGTGTTGGAGCACCTACATCTACATACACAATGTGAAAAGGAACAGACTCAATGAAAACCGAGCAGAAAGCTTGGTTTATGTGCACTACAACTTGAGGTTTTTGAGTCATTACTGTGATCGGGCTAATGAGGATCCCACATATAGAATTTGGGACAATCACCCAGAGGATGACAATTTGGAGGATGGCATTGTACATATTGAAGAACTGGAAGAGGAACTTGTAAGGTATGAAGATGATGCTTCCATGCCACCTCCACCTCCACCTCCACCATCCAGTAGCAGTGCTTGAGGTCCGAGTCTTGTTCCTTTGCTGTCGCCACCTTCATCTACACCCTCACGTGGAGGTTCTAGTTCTGGTCGTCGGTCTGTGCGGGAGACTTCTAGAAGACCACCACGACCTGCTTATGGTGGAGACTCTCGTGGCAAGGGCCACATGTAGATTTATCATTTACAGTTTACTTGTCTTTTTTAGTTTCTATTGGACTTTAGTTTTCATAATTGTTGAGTTTTGAGTCCTTGACTCTTGACTCTTGACTCTTTCATATCATAATGATATTTTTTGTAAACAATATATCACTGTGACAATGAAAATTGAAGTTTGAAGTTGGGCCTTGGCAATTATAACTCAATTTGGTAATGATTGTGAGTTATGAATATGATGCTTCGTGAAAGACTAAAGTTGTTTCATTTCATTTCATTATTCGTGTTTCATTTTATAAATTTATAACATTTCATATCATGTTAATAGTTAGAAGTTAGGACTTAGAAATATCTAAGATATTACTTGTTGTAATGGTTAAACTTAGCTTACAAGTACCTGTACAACTTTGGTGATCAATGATGATAAATGCTATTGAATTTCAATTTTAAAAACTTGAAGTTGAAACTTTAAGATTGAATGTGATGAATCATGATTCATGAGACTCAATATGTTGCAGTTGTAATATGTATTAAAATTACTATCTTGTGGACATGGTTGATGACGATTATAATTTCTAGATGATTGATGTGATATGGTTCAATGATCAATCTATGTTTTTTTATGTTTTTTATGTCTAATTCATCATTCTACATGTTTTTGTTGACATATATGTATCAAAAATTAAAAAATATAAAAAATATATATATTTTTAAAAAATCGCTCCCGGATTCGCTCCCAAACTGGGAGCTTCTAAAAATGGTCTCTCCCACTCCCGCTTCCGCTCCCGCTCCCAAGTAACATTGTTCCAGGCAATAAGCCGAAAATAGAGAAAATTCCCTTACACAAAGATTTCTGGCAAAATACACTATCAGGCACGTTTATCGAACGTGAAATTCCATTCAATCACCCCTAAATCCCTATTGGGTCTACGATTAGGCATCATATTGCATCACATTAGTGTATTTGGAAAAATCCCAAATACACGGGAAAACCTTCAGAAACCCGACAACATCTTTTTTATCAGATTTGAAAACTTATCGCATCCGCCTTATAATCATTTTGGGTTTACCTTTGGCTACAGTCACAATCTCCATTGTTGATCTGTGGAATCTTTGATCCAACGGTCCATATATGATCTCGAGTGGCTTAGTTATACGGAGGTTACCTGCTCGAAAAGGTGGTTTTCCTCTCTCCTCCGCTAGCCACGTGTCGTTCACTGTATGGGATTGGGCGGAGCCAACCTAAAACGCCTTTCCTCCTAAAGCCCTCCCAAAATTCCACCTACGGAACTCAAATTTCATTAATCATGCCTTTATTTCCCCTTCCGGTCCAGTTTTATCACTTTCGGGCATTTTCCTTTATATTCTGGTTATATAGCAGAAATGCATAAATACATAGGAAAATCTTTTTTTTTTCGGATTTCAAATTTTATAAACTGTGATTCTGAAATCTGTCGGGTCCGGCTTTTTTATCGGAATCGAGGGACACTGATCGATGATTGTTGATATTGGTAATCACAATGTTGGTCGACCCGAGGTTTTGTGCATTGTCGATGGCAATTCATCGATCCAATCATTGGCGATCGGTGGATCGCATGATCGCAATCACTAGATCCAAGGTCCCGATATCGCAATTGGGCCTGTCTCCAACCAAATTGATTGGATAGGCGGATCAGATTTTCTTCCACCTCCACTTAAGTCTACCTCATTGACTCTTCTTTGATGCGATTTCCCTTTATAAGGGGTTTTTTCAATTTTTAGGGGATTTTGCCTCTTTTCCTAAGGAACAAAGGGCATCTTCTTTCTCCGATAACTTCTGCATCCTAAATCCATTTTAGCCCATTCAACTTGCAGTAGATTCATAATGAAAAGATCTCTGCCATGGGGCTATTTCCAGGAACTTCCTTGGATTTTCATTTTTCCTCTGTGAGGAACACTTAGACTTAGGAGTCTATCCAAAATCCATTTTGGATCATTTTCTCCATAAGCCTACGTCCATTTGGCTAGATGTGCGTGCTGATCATTCTTCCCATCGTACTTATCTGTCAGTCGCATTTTAGGCTTCACAAATCATGTTCTCATCATATTCCTACATTCACAACAATCATCAAAGCTTCCCTTTTGCATACCCCACCATCTTGTGGGCGTAGCGCAGGACTAGAAGTGTTGCTTTTCTAGTACCACCCTTTCAAATGCATCCAAAAAGATATATATACCTCATTTAGACCATCATAAGTAGGCAAGTTTCTTACCTCTTATGACACACATCGCAACCACTGGGTCATCATGTTGCAATTCAACGTAGTTACTTCATGTAATCAATTATGCCAGTGTTCTATTTCTTCGTCAGAGTCTGAAGTGCAAGAACTCTTGTGATCCCACGTGATCCATCCATTTGTGGTGGGATTCAACCAATCTTGGTCTCCTGTTTTTATCTCATAGATACAGTCTAGGTCATCATCACTCTAATAATCATGGATAGGTTCAGTATAGCGTGATCCTTCAGCAAGATCGAGGGGTATTATTATGCACAATGATTTCTTCTCAAAGATCATCTTTCAATTCTTCAGATTCATTATCCTGTTCATATTAGTAGCCTAGCTAATTCCGAGTAGCACAGGGTAGGGATTTTTCTCATCCACTATCTCTATTACTTCAAAATCAGCTAGTGTGCTTGCTCCCTCAATATCCACAGTCACCCCCTGTAGCTGCCCCATCGGGATGATTTTATGCTAATTTTCCATCCTTAGCTAAATCAAAGACCATTGCAACATAGGTCTCCCCATTCGCTCCCAAGTCTATCTTGGTAGGACACTTGCATCTAACCCTAGGTCTAAAATGACCTTATCCATTTCATACTCTCCTATTTGTGCAGTCAGTCTCATCTCCTATCCCATCCTTATTTTATTCTTGTTGATATTTTGTACTACACGTGTCTCACCTGGAGTGGTTCCAACTCATCTATTGATGAGTTCTTATAGCCCTTTCATAGCCTTACTATTGCATAGTAACTTCATACAGGTGTCTAGGAAAGTTGTGAGCATAGAGGGGTCCATCTCAGGCTTAGGCTTATGCTTGCTTCCTAAGGTGGGCCTTAGTGAAGTTTTTTTTAGCTTCCATGAAGGTTTCACAAGTGTGCTCCAAATTGAACTCAGCCTCTTTCACTGGGGCTTTGCAAACCCATGTACTGTCTTCTGGTTGTTTCCCTTTGTCATCTCCTGTCACGATTCCACTTTTGAGCACTATATTTACATTTGGATCTTCCTTGCATGACTCAAACCTCATCATCTACAAGTTTTGAGTCGGCGGAGGTGGTAGCACCCCTTTGTCACATATCCTAGCTATCAGCATAGGGCAGTATTTTGTTTCATGATCAAATAGCATGTAAAACTTGCACAACGGATGCGTTGTATTAGTGCAATCGTGGCCATAGTATCCTGGTACTCCGCAATTGTAGAAAATCAACTATCCTCGACCTTTACCAGGTCCTCCTCCACCTTGGCCTCATCCGCGCCCCTGATATCCTATCTGCACCATCCCTGCATTCTGGTCAAGGGGCCATGTTTTAGCCTGAACCCTATAGGTGGGAGTTCTGTCCATCCTCAATTCATAGCTCCTGTAAGTATGCTCATCATGTCCTATTGACCTACAAAAGTTGCAGAACAACTATTGCAGTGCTTGTACATAATTCTGTAGTAAGTGATAGTTGTCCATGGCATGTTTTCCGACTACCTGACAGATAACACACCATAAAGCAGGCCCGTGCTAGGTCTTGCTTGAGATTTTGGCCTTAAAGGCATCAGTCCTCATCCTACAAGGTAATTTGCAAAGACCAGGCAATGGTATTTGTCATGACCCTAACTCTTGCATTTCAAGCACCATACCTCCTCGCGTACCTCTTGTTGAACCGTCCTGTCCTGCTTCAGACTTTGCATCTCAAGGCACAAATTCTTCAGTTGTTCATGGATCTACTGAACTCCTAGATTAGGATCTTGCATAAAATTCTCATGCAGTCTCATAGAAATCTCCAAGGCCTCTGCCTGAGTCGTTATTTTCTACTACGACAACGCACTCCTTAAGTGTGGTAGTAGCGAAGCCACAAACCATTCATGATGTTGTCCATCTGTGAAATTCATGTTGGTTGCATGGATTGTACACTTCAGCCTCTAATCCTGCTCCCAAGGTGTCTCACCTAGTTGCATCACGATATCTTTGAATCCCACAATTGACTGTGCCTTAGATTTAGGCCTGCTAGATTCCCTATTTAATGTTTCCTAGATGTCTGCTACTCCAACATTCAGGTTATCGTTAGAGTAATTAATATACCAAGTTAGCGTGGGATCTTATAGAGTCCTAACCAGTGTCGCCTTATTTATATGATCATTTGTAACACCCTGAGCTTCCCATACACCTCTCACAATGAACCAGAATTGGTCTGGGTCCTCATTTCCCAAGCCTTTGAGCAAAGGAAACTTCACTGTGTTTGCCATACTAAACTACGGTGGAGGTGGAGGTGGTATGGGCAAAGTTGGAGGCAATGGTGGTGAAGTCGGAGGTGGTGTCGGTGGAGGTGGTATTTGCGGGAATCCTTGTGTTATTAACTGGATATCACTTCGCGGAGAAACTGTCGCTATCCCTTCTTCGTCTCTTCGCGGAGGTGAAATCAACGGGCTATACTCCGAACCCTTATTTCCTTAATTCCTATAAGTTTTTATGCTTTGCATAGTCCTGAATATCAAGGTGGTTCCATAACCCGTTTTTTGCACAACCTCATTTTAATCCAAGTATTCAAAGTTTTTAAGTCACAAATCCTCCTATGATGCGATCAAGCCAATTATCAACAGCGTGGGTGATCTTATCCTCCGATGCTTCCAACCTTTGCGCTAGCTCTGGGGTCCACACAATAGGACTGTCAAGTTTCCACCTTCCTTGGCTATCTGCTAGCTTCGTGATCCACTCGTATAGCTCAATAGGGAAAGAGCAGAAAACGATTTCATGGATCTCTGTATACAGGTATTGATCCAACCATTGTTCTTTTGACAGTTGCGGGTTTTTGTTCTCCTATGTCGTGAATTTGTGGATCTTTCTATCCATCCAGTCTCCAATCTTCTTCTTAGTTGAATTCCAGTGATATGACATCACACATCTCTTATGCAGATTCTGATCTTGGCAACAGAACCATTTGTTGTCTTGAGGGGCCCTCACCCACATTCATCGTTATTTAGCCAAAAAAATCCCTACACTACTAGCCCTTTTAGCATCAACTCGCAGAGTGTAGACCGAAGCCTTACCCGAAGCGATATGGGGGGATGCTGGAACCAAGTTTCTGCACCCTTGAGATGGTTGTGATGTTGTTTGATCTCTTCTATCTCTGCCTTCACGCAGGTGATATCTTTGTACATATTGTAAGACAAACCCTCTATTCCAGCTTTCAATAACTCCGCGAAAGTATACGATTGCCCTTTGCGTAGCTCTAACTTGTAGCTTAGGTACTTTCATGCTACTATAGCAGCATTCCATGCAAATTCCCCAATTATCCTAAGTGATTTTCTTATCTTGTCAAATACTTAAAGTTATCATCGTGTACGAAGATGTTCATGATTATGTTCAATTCTTCAGTGTAATTGCATTCATTCATGCATCATATAAGCATAATAAAGGAAATTCATACACACAATATCCAAACCTGTGAACAGAAAAAATACATAGAAATTGCATAGTAACTCCTTTTATTAATATCTTCCAAGTATTATAGACTTTGTTCACCCTGTGCACACAGATGAAGGGGTCTGCGGACTCCGCTGCAGGACTTCTACCCTAGGTATCTGTGCACTCAGTTGCAGATCCTTTACCTACACTACAGCCGAAGACTTTAGACTTCTTTCTCTAAATCTATGTCTCTCTTCCTTATGTTATCCTAATAGCTACTTAGAGCTTAGACTAGTCTTTGTGACACATAATACCTTTGCACTCTGTGACCACAAATTGCGGAGACTTTACAATAATATTACAAAAGCTTGACTAAAACATGGGCTTTTAGCCCCAAAACTGCCCTTGGGGGATCCTTCTCCCAACACTTGTTTGAACAACTGAGTGAATCCTTTGGCTGCAGCTTCTAAGGTATCCATCTCTCCCTTAATAGCATCCTAGCAGTACTCTCTTACTTTTGGAGGAGTGGTTGGCTGCATATTGAGTTGGAGCTTAGAGATCTACAGATGGAACTCAAATCTAACTTTGCTAATTTCCTTTTCCAACTCCTTGACTATGGCTACTTGCTTCTAGATCTTCTCCAAAAGGGTCCTTTCCACTAGAATATGAAGCTCATGAAGCTTACTATAGGCTTGTGCTATTGTTTCTTCCAGCTACTAACTGCACGCCATCAATTCCTCCTTTTCCTTGAGGGAATGTGCCTTTGCTTCGATCATTTGTTGATTATTGGTTTTGACCTCGTTTATGATTAATAGTATGCGTTGTTCCCCAAATCTAAGCTCATTTGACACCCCTTGATGTACCTCTTGTAGTGTTTGAATAGGAAGCGCCACTAGATTCACACTCAAATCCTTCATATGCAATAGGTGCACCCTGCATCGACTTGCATAAACCCCTCTAGGAGCTGCACTATGTGGAGGTTTGCGGTGTGTTCTATTAGTAAGTTCGACCCATTCACTTGTTTCAGGCTCACTTGCTTCAGGATCACCTTTCCCGCGCTTTCTTGAATAATACATGTTTGGACCTGAAATTCCCACAGGCCCTGCTCCACCTTACCCAGTGTTTGTTGGTACTATTCTTCAATGTGTCCCCATCGATTCTCTATTGCATCATAGACCACATCACCAATCTCATCTAGGCCCCCCTTTGTGAGGAAAAAAGGCATTGTGCTCACTGATTTGTCTGACTTCTGCTTCTTGCATGACCCTATAGAACTCCTATTTTGCCTCTTCTTAACAATGAAGGGGGACTCCAAGCCTATGCCCCCTTGCTCTTCTCCCACTATCTCTTCCTCCACATCTGTGCATTCTGTGTCTCACTCACCGAGGTCAACGATGGCCTGTGACATAGTGAGAGTCTCCTCCTTGGTCACATCAGTCTCTTTGCCAGAGACATGTTCTTTGGTTTCTTCTTGCTTCCTTGCAACAACTTCTTTCATCTATGCGACCTTTTCTTTTGCCGTGACTTTCTCTTTTGCAGAAGCCTTCTGTGCTTCATTCTTATTTTATGATATTGTCGTTGTTGTGGTCTGCACTACTTCACCTTGAACAACCTTATTATTTCCCGTGCCGACATGAAAGGGGGTCATACAGTCACTCGACCATTTTCCGACGACTCCCAAAATATCATCCTTGGCGACTATGTATGGTAGCTTGTGCCATGTGTGTGTCGCATCTTTCTTCACATGGATGTACAAGTTATGGACATCTGCCTTGAAATCTGTGGCATTGAGGTACTATGCGTGCAAATATGGCGATAACCTCAGCTAGTGGTTAATAACCATCCTTAGCTTTGAATCAAATAAGACCCAAAACATATTTGTCTCCATAATGTGTTTGGGGTCTTTTGTGGCCCACAACAAAGCGAACTTCACGATCTCAGTGTTGGAAATACTGAGAGGGGGGGTGAATCAATATTTCTTTTTCTGACTATTGTTTTACCAGTTAAAACATATATATTCAGAACACAAGATTAACAATAAGAATAAATGCTTTTATTAATATAAATTGTGCAGTAAAATAGATACAATAGATAGATGGTTACAATTAGTTGCCAAGCTCCAACTTGGAATTTAGTGAGGCTCCAACCTCCATAGCACCAACTCTATTTTGCCAAGACACCAATCTTGGACTTAGGAGCACAAACTCCCAAAGACTTCAATCCTTCCTACTTCTGAGGCATCAACCCTAAGGACTCCAATCCTTCTCACTTCTGAGGCGCCAGCCCCAAGGACTCCTATCCTTCTTGCTTTTAAGGCACCAGCCCCAAGGACTCCTATCCTTCTTGTCTTTGAGGAAACAACCCCAAGGGATCCTATCCTTCTTGCTTCTGAGGCAGAAGCCTCAAGGGTTCTAATCCAATCTTGTCAAGGAAATTTTGATAATAATGTTCTATTCTCAAAACTCTTCTCTGTTGAGTTCTATCTGGTTATAGTTTCTTTGTATTCTCCATGCTACAACATCAATGACAACTAGTCTTCTCTTGAAGGAGTCTTTACAACTCTTCCTACCATTCACACAAAGTCTCCAATTGCTGACCTCTGAGCATATCTCCACACTGCTTTAGTGAGTCCACTACAACTGCACTAAAACTTTGCATAAGAAACTGCTTTCAGTTCAAGCATATGTTCTAATGTCATGGTGATGTTTTAGCAAGACTTCTTCTCTACTAGCAACTTCTACCCTTTGAATTCCTCCTATCCTGTTGGTCCTTCGGCTCTCTTTTTGTTCTGTTGGACCCTCTTTCCATTCTACTATTTTCTTCAACTTTTTCAACAGTGTTCAATAGCTGCAACAACCTTCACCAGTGTTCACCAACAACTTCATACAACACTTAACCATCTCTGCTGCTTCTGCTACCTCACACTTTGGTTCTTCACCACACCAACAATACCAACAGTTCTCTGTTTTTACTGTTTTATACATTCCCATGCCTTTGTCCATTTGTTTCCACTTACACCGCCTCTTAGACTTACTCAATGCTCGTTGTCATTTCCTCTATGCTCGCTTGCTTCTTTAGCTTCCCATCTTTCGGTTTCCTTTGTATATTCATGCTCAGAGGACACGTTGAATCAATGGCCAGGTCCAAATGACCCATCTTCCCTGTTTACCGTAATAGTGCTGCGTTTGGAAATGATGTCGGGCATACACAGAGTTCTACTTCATTTAATAGATAGCCACATCCATTCGCAATCAATATCGCCATGAATCACCCCATTTACCTAATGTTCATCCTTCTAAAAAACCATCGGACACAGCCATCATAAGCCTTTTGGCTTAAAGCCACCCCGCAAGCAAAAACACAGTTACACAGGAAAATATATGAAAAACAGGTGAGAACACTAATGGCAGATTTCAAATTTAGTTTACCCGCACCTATTCTTATATCGGGTCCATGCTTAAATTGCAATCGGTGATTCATGACTCCCGAGGGTCCTTTATATATCAGACCCATGACTCCACCAGTGGCCGACGACTGATCCTCCACTGCTCCGATGGATTTGATGCGATATAGTATTAAACCATGGTTTATATGCTCATCGGGTCCACAGCCTTATCGCAATCGACACTTTCATGTGGAAAGGCTTCTTGTCTTGCAATTTGCGATGGATGAAATGAGAGGTTAAGTCATATTGTAATGTAGCGGTGGGTCCACATACATTCATCGCAATTGGGGGTTGCCCTTGGCAGAGGTCTGATGCAATATCTCTATCGGTGATCTCAATAGACCGCTTGACATATTGTAGCACCTGCTTCTGAAGCGCTAATGTGATAATTGCTATCAGCGATCGCAAGTTGCACACGGTCAAGACTCATCGTTAACATATACTCCTCATAGCGATGTGATGTGTCGGACCCAATAGCATCCCAAATCTCCCGTGCATATATTTTCAAGTACGCTTTTCGCCTTCAATAGTGTTAAATGCATATATGTAAGGTTTTGGCCTTTGATAGCGTATTTGCCGAGGATGCATAGTTTTGCCCGCCAATACTGTTAAGCCTATATATGGGCTTTCTCTCCGCTGATAGTGTTAAAGCATGCATACATGGGTTTTAGGGGAACGATAACGTAACTGGATATATCTATATGAGTTCTACCCCCGATGGCTCCTGATAACTCTGTCTACTTCCTTTGTGGCTTTGATGGCTCGATTTGTTGTTAAATGCATCCATTGCTCCTCTGATGGCTGCTGACAGTGCAGTTGCATGCATACATGTGATTTCTGCTCCTTCTAGTTTTTAAATTCATGTGTATAAGCTCCTTGATCACTCTGTTTTTGTGTTTCCTTCGTTTGCTCTGTGTGCTCCTAACATATACATATACATGGCTCCTCCAGCTGTTTGCGTCCTTTGTTGCTCTGATAGCTTTGTGTGCTACCTTCCATGGCTCTATTCTTCTTTGGCATATATATGGCATATATATGCTCTGTTCTACTTTCTTAGTTTGCTCCTGTAGCTCCGCTAACTCTATTTTGGCATATATATATATATATATATATATATTATATATATATATATATATATATAATGTGTTTCTCCTCTTGTAGCTCCTCTAATATGCTACAATATGCTTTGATGTGACTCTATTGTTAACTCCTCCATTAACAGACTCTTGCTTTTGGCTTGGCTATCCTGATGGCCTTGCTCCTGTCTCTTTATGGATCTGTTCTGCTTCCCCTTGGCTTCATGTCATCCTCTAGTATCCAGAATATTGCCATATTGACATCAATGACAACCTAGGTCAACAATCTCCCCCTTTGTTATTGATGGCAATATTCTTCTTCTCTTCCCCTTTGACATCAATGGAAAAGGAGTGCTCTAGGACTCCCCCTATCAAGTTTCTTCTTTTCTTCATGAATGGTAGATCTTCATGGCTTTATGACTCCCCCTGTCATAGTGCTCTTCTTCTTTTTACTCAAGAGAGAAGGATTGATGCTTTATCATCAATTAGCACATTATTCCCTCTTCATATCTTAGAATTTCTTTATCATGGCTTCAACAATGCTTAAAGGTGCTCTACTTTAATGCTTTCATTCAAATTGCAAATGGTCATACACCAAGTGTCCAAGTCCAAGCTTTTATGCTTCAATCCATATTGCTATCTCCACAGGTAACATTGAGAGGCCTTCATAGTCCGAATCAAGAGAAAATGCCGCTGAGATTGTCTTTCTTACTATCTTTCTCTAGATCTGAGTTCCTTTGTGTCTTTGTGCTTCCCCTTAAGTTACTGCCACCTATTATTCAATCATCATTGAATTTGGACAAAAAAATGTGAGGGGTTGTGCCTTACTATTTCTATATTTCTTAAGTGATCTGTATCAGCTTAAGTTATGCTTGACTGCACAACATTCTCCTTCCTATGAGCCATCTTTTCCTTGTGCTCTTGTACATATCTCTCCAGATTCAAATATCCAATATGTGATTGTCCTTTAAATTTATTTTGTTGATTTGCTTCTACTGATTTGCATCTTCATGCAATGCTTTAGTTTTGTTATATGCTACCAGCTGCTCTTACTTCAAACTCCATTCCAAATGTATCTATTTGTTTGAAGATTGCCTCTATTAGTGTCCAAAAATTCTCTGTTCTCACATTAAATTCTTGAGTTAATACATAAACTTCTATGATAACATAACCATGCTTTTTTTCCCTATTTTCTCTAACATTAGATGACTTTCTCTGTTGCTTCAATTGCTACTTAGTGATTAAGTGGAAAGCATCTTTAACAATAGTCCAAAGAATGGTTACAAGATCATATTCTTCAATGGAGTACCCCTGAGAAATGATCTTTATCAAGGAATGACTGTTAATATAGTTCAGAAAGAATTTCATAAGGACCCTTTCACTAATAGCTTCAACATAATGATCAAGAATTACAGGCTCCCCCTAACTATATGCATCATCTCCTTTTGGTAGAGTCTTCTTATAAAATGCTTAGATTCTCAAAATTTTGCCAAAGACATATGTTGTTGGCTAGAGAGCTCAAGGGACTTTCGGATTGTATTTCCTTCCTTCTCCATACTTGTGTAACTTTCTTCTTTTTCATGGTTCTAGCTTGTGTAAGAGCCCAAGTTAAGTTACAATCACTTGCCATGTGACCAATGTTGTGACACTTGAAGCATTCTACATTGTTCATGAATAAGAATTCATGATTTCTTCCTGCGAAATTGTTTCTTGGAGATTGTTGGGGACTATAATATCTATCTCTCTGAGATGATTGGGGACCATAACATCTATCTTTATGATATGATTTACAGTCTTTTTCCATGTGACCAAAGTTTTTACAAAAATAACAATAACCAAAAAATGAACTTTGGTACCTGGGAGATGGAGATTTACTTGATGTACTTCTAAACCATTTCTACCTTGATATCCTTTCATGATAACCATTGCCTCTCGCATCTTCGACATCATCTACCTTTCTTCTTGGAGTTGGTTTTCTTCTTGGAGCAGGATTTGTTCTCTTGTAGCCTTGATTTTTCTCCTTGCCTTTGATGGAGCTAGGAGCATCATGATTTCTTTCTGGCTTCTTCACATCTCTTTTGTTTAAAGCATTTTCATTCTTACTTGAGGATTCACCTACATATCCAAGACTTGATTTATTAGATGGACATCTGTGATAGTTGAGCATGTCATCCAAGGCTTGAGAGCTCTTCAAGATTTTGTTCATCCCTTCAACCTTTGTTCTGAGGAAGACAACCTCTTCTTCCAATCTTTCACACTCATTATTCTTCTTGGCAAGTTGTTTCTCAGTTTCTTCCTTGCTACAAGTAGCTTCATCTGCTACTACTTTAAGGGAGATGATATCTGACTTCATTTTGAAAATTTCTTTATCCTTTGCTTTCAGTTGACAGATCATGGTGTTTCTTTCCTTTCCTGCTTCATCAAGCTGTCCTTCTATGACTTCCAATGATTCCATAGTCTTTTTAGCTCCTTGTGATTGTTTCCTTGCTTCTTGTAGTTGAGACTTGAGAGAGGAGACCTCTACCTTGTACTGACCAAACTCTTCTTCAAGTTTTTTCAAGCTCTTGTGCCTTTGTTCAAATTAGCTTGACAAGATATCTTCCTGCTTCTTTACTTTATCCAATTGATTTGTCATGGATATGACTTCTTCATGATGCTTTCTTTTTCTTTGATGATATTCCTTCTTAAGCTTGGCAAGCTCTTCATCCCTTTCTTGTACTTGAAGCTTGATGAGGTCAACTTTCTTCCTTGTTTGATCTTGGTTACCAACTAGTGCTCTCTTCTTAAGTTCCTCATTTTCCTCTTTCAAATTGCTAATCTCTTTCATGGCAGTCATAAGTTTAACGAGGAGTTCTTCTACGAAATATTTTTCATTCTCTTCATTTTCTAAGTCTGCTTTAGCCTTGACATCATCATTCACATGTTCAGATTCTATGATGGGTTCTAGATTTCTTTCAATATTTTCATCATCTTCTTGACTGATGGTCATGGTCAATGCTCCTTTTGAGTGAAGGTCATGAAGTTTGTCCCATATACTCTTTGCTGATGAACATTTTCCTAGATTTTTCTTTACAGAATCAGGTAGCCCATTCAATATTTCCTTCATTGCTTTTGCATTGTACTCCTTGGATTCCTCATCCATCCTGCTATCAACAATCACTGGTTTCCAGATTTCAATGCCTTGAGTATGTAGGAAATTCCTCATTCTTGCTTCCCATATAATAAAGTTCCCATTGAGCCTTCATGCCTCCTCAAATTGATTGTCTTCTATTTTAGTAGTAGAGGGAGACACGTCCTTAGGAGGATTGGAGACTTTCTTCCTTGACTTTGTCATTTGTGTTCTAAGGGTCAACCTTCAAGCTGCTAAGATTTGAATGAAGGTACTTGCTCTGATACCAATTGTTGGAAATACTGGGGGGGGGGGGTGAATCAATATTTTCTTTTTCCCACTATTGTTTTACCAGTTAAAACATATATATTCAGAACACAAGATGAACAACAAGAATAAATGCTTTTATTAATATAAACTGTGCAGTAAAATAGATAAAATATATAGATGGTTACAATTGGTTGACAAGCTCCAACTTGGACTTTGGTGAGGCTCCAACCTCCAGAGCACCAACTCTATTTCGCCAAGACACCAATATTGGACTTAGGAGCACAAACTCCCAAGGACTTCAATCCTTCCTACTTCTGAGGCATCATCCCTAAGGACTCCAATCCTTCTCACTTCTAAGGCACTGACCCCAAGGACTCCTATCCTTCTTGCTTCTCAGGCACTAGCCCTGAGGACTCCTATCCTTCTTGCTTTTAAGGCACCAGCCCCAAGGACTACTATCCTTCTTGATTCTGAGGCACCAGCCCCAAGGACTCCAATCCTACTTACTTCTGAGGCACCAGCCTCGAGGGTTCTAATCCAATCTTGTCAAGGCACTTTTGATAATAATGTTCTACTCTCAAAAATCTTCTCTGCTAAGTTCAGTTTGGTTATAGTTTCTCTATTGTCTCTAAGCTACAACATCAATGACAATTAGTCTTCTCTTGAAGGAGTCTTTACAACTCTTCCTACTATTCACACAGAGTCTCCAATAGTTGACCTCTGATCATATCTCCACACTACTTTAGTGAGTCCACTACAACTGCACTAAAACTCTACATAAGAAACTGCTTTCAGTTCAACCATATGTTCTGTCACAATGATGTTTCAGCAAGAATGCTTCTCTACTGACAACTTCTACCCTTCGAATTACTCTTGTCTTGTTCGTCCTTCGACCCTCTTTTTGTTGTACTGGACCCTCTTTTTGTTCTGTTGTTTTCTCCAACTTTTTCAACAGTGTTAAACAGCTACAACAGCCTTCACCAGCATTCACCAACAACTTCATACAACGCTTAACCATCTCTGCTGCTTCTGCTACCTCACACTCTGGTTCTTCTCCACACCAACAGTACCAACTGTTCTCTGTTTTTACTGTTTTATACATTCACATGCCCTTGTCCATTCGTTTCTACTTATACCGCCTCTTAGACTTCCTCAACGCTCGTTGTCATTTCCTCTGTGCTTGCTTTCTTCTTCAGCTTCCCATCTTTTAGTTTCCTCTATCTATTCATGCTCACAGGAGACATTGAATCAATGGCTAGGTCTAAACGATCCACAGAGAACCCATCTTCCCTGTTTACCGTAATAGTGCTCTGTTTGGCAAAAAAAAAAAGGCATACATAGAGTCTGCTTCATTTAACAGACAACCACATCCAATTGCAATCAATATCGCCATGAATGACCCCATTTACCTGACGTTCAACCTTCTAGAAAACCATCAGACACAGCCATTGTAAGCCTTTAGGCTTAAAACTACCCCGCATTCAAAAACATAGTTACACGGGAAAATATATGAAAAACAGGTGAGAAACACTAATGGCGATTTCAAATTTAGTTTACTCGTTGCTAGTTAGTTAAATTTGTGAATCCAGACTATGAAATATGCACCTTAATTCTTTCCCACTCCTTGTTAGACATACATCACTAATTTTTACATAAACAAAAGTGCAACAGCTTAAGGAAAATTCTCAGGAAGAAAAGTGTTTGAATGTGGAGCGGGATGATATATGTATAGCTCAATTTGAATTCAAATCCATTCTTTCCCTACAAATTCCTTTCATTAATGCATCTCTGGAAAAAAATTTCCAAATATATGCTCCATAAATGCTTCACTCCTGCTCCCTTTCATAGAAAAATAGCCATCCAATTAGCTATAGTGCTTCCAACAACCACTTTTTGGCCTTACTGCATGGGACCCACCATCCTCACGCAGATCCTTCATCGTAGCTCTCGTCTGCGCCTTCCCTTGATTCATCGTGCAACCCCATCACTTCAAGCAACCATCCTTCTTGAAGTGTATTTTATATTCATGCACCAGCTTGTTTAAAATCTTGTCTTGTGTTCACCACAAAAGGACCCATAGGTTGTCCTTTTTTAAAGATATAACCATTCTTTGCAGAAACAAAGTGAAGTAGGTCTACACTCAGGAGCTTTCAGATAAATTCAAGGGCAAATATTCTCATAGTCATAAACATTGGTAAGCGATAGGAATGTAGCTTGCACCGGTAAACCCTAAGCTCCTTGTAACCTCATAGAGGTACTAGTCTCCTACCATAACATCTTTTCTAAGTTGGAGGAGCTCTTTTTGCTAAGGGAGAATTCTAGGGAATGAGTCACCATGCATAATCCTATACGTAATGGCCATGAAGGTTGAGATGAATTAAGAGTACCTGCCAATGTTGGATCTTCTTCTTACAGATATATTCCAGTCAAAGATGGAATTCCATTGCTTATTGGGAGAACACACGTTAAGACCAAAACATTCAAACTCTTCGACGTGGGTATACACAAATAGATAGAAAAGAAGGGAATAATAGTGGAAGTAAGTAGTGACGAGGAAGTAACAAAGTTGGAAGCATATGGTTGTAGAGAGATCGAGCAGAATTTTGAGCAAAAAAGTAGGTTGATTCATTTTATGTAGAGATCCCAGGGTGGCCTTATTGGTCTATGGGAGCTAGCTTCCCCCATTAAACATGTAATTGTGAACAGAATGGGTCGAATAGGCTCTTTGAAGAGGGTAGTTGGTAAGGAGAGTTTCAATGGGTAGTGACTACTACGGGATGAGGCCATGGGAGGACACATCTATGCAGTCTCAGGATGCAAGGTAGATAGGGAAGTTGAGGGGCGAAACTACACATTTTTAAGATGCAAGGCACTGCTGTGGGATGATGCCCTGGGAGGACACATCTGCATAGTTTCAAGATGCAAGGTAAACTGGGTAGCTTTGGTGCCTGAGGGACAAAAATCTGGAACTTTTGGAGACAGTGGGTTGTGACTAAGGGGAGAACACTGGAGGAAACCACTACACAACTTTAAATGAAAAGGGAGGTTGGCCTCTCTGCACATTGTGCAATTCTAGCAAGCAAGGGAAAAGCTTGAGGGTTGCAGAAGAGAAGTGCGCAATTTTAGAAAGCTGGATGAGGGTAGGTTACTAGGGAAACTCCATAATTTGGTGAAGTGTGGGATCAATGGAACTGATGTCAAATATGATAGAAATTTACTACAATCACACACTTGAACAATTAGGGATACAACATAGACTATGCAGAACATATAAAAACATACTTCGCTTAATGCAACAAACTTTATGGTAGCTTACGACGAGTGTGACTCTGACAATAGAATTTAGGAGGATAAAGGTGACACTTGTGTAAGAGTGCATGAAATGGGTGTGAAACATGTCTATGTGGTGCACACAACCCATTCTCATAAAGATTTCCCTTTGAAGAAAAACAAAGCTCCCTATGCATGACAAGTGATAATTCCCATGTCCAAAGATGACACATACTATATAAAGATAAAAGTGTGAATGACTCTTAAGATCAAAGAAGGAAGCTTGAGGTCACCAGCTTGCCAAATAAGTGACTAAGAAACGATCGATCACAGGATCCATAGTAGGATCCAAAATTTTGGATGGTATTGTAGCCACTACAACGCAAACTTAACTACTAGTAGGCTATAGAGTTGTGTTATAACGAGGCCACAAGGAGGAAGAAGCATTCCATTTTTTCGAGAGCATTTTATTCCATATCTTAGAAAAAGAGATAGGAGGTAGAACACATAGAGAGAATTTGTGCATTGTAGCAGCCCATGGGTGACATGCATTACTTCTTTGTACCTACAGTCCTATTTTGAAACATAGAAAGAGAGTGAAGCGATCTCACCTTCCAGTGGGGTTTTCTCCGAAAAGGGTTTCCCATAGAGAATATCTTGTGTCTTATGTGTCACAACTTGTTTTGTGTTTCTCTACTTTTCTACATAATTTCCATTCACATGCATGCACTAATTATAATAGAATATGATGATATAGATTTTTAATAAAATAATAATAATGTGAAAATACGATATTCTAATATATTATTTTCAGATCTGTTGTGACGAAATTCCCAGTGTAATATCCACAGTAGTTTATGGATCAATTACTAATAAAACACCTAGCTAGAGAATTATGGGTTACTATGGTGCTTTTTAAGTAGCTGATAAACCACTTAGGCAATGGACCTTAGACTCTGACGGTACTTGATAAGAAAAGACACTTGATAAACTAGCTAGACAGTGGATTTTAACTCGTAAGACTTAGAAATACCCCATATAAACCTTGGGTAAATCTTTGTGAGTGAACTTAGAGGAAAGAGTGGGTTATTTTGGTGCTTACTACTGGGAATAAGAAATAAACCACACTGATGCTTGTTTTATGTATAGTTGATAAATCACCTTGGTATTTTCCATTAGAGGGTATTTGATAACCCACTTGGACAATGGGCTCCATACTTTGAGTGTTAAACTAAGACTTTGTTATGGATTTCCTAAGAAAGAGTTCTCGAGACATTGGATCTAGCTCGTGGGTAGACCCCCACAAAACAATTGTGGTGTAGCTAGCCTATGGTTGGGTATAGAGTGGAAGTTCCTCCTCCAATTGCTATCTAATTTAAGACACACATATAAATGTATTACATATACATATTTGAATTAGCAACCATTATGTTCAATGTTATGTTAATGATCAGTATGAGAACTTGTGTGTGTATGCTTTTTAATGAATTTCTTGACTATGCTAGTCAATACTTAGTTCTTGATTGAGATGACAAATATGTGTTTATGTTCTCCTATTTGAAATCAACAACTTAGGAATGTTTGATAGATGAACTATATCTCCTGTTATATATTTATGATAAACTATTTGTTCATACTTAGTGACTTGATATTCATATCCCTCAAGAAAAATTGAATCAAATTGCAAGCTATGCAGGAAGTGATGGTTGTTTAATAGATATTTCATTGAATTCACGAGATGCTTAGTGACTTTGAAATAATGTGGTTTCTAGGTAGTCTATAGTGAATTACATGGATACCATTAATTCCTAATCCTTTTAATTAAGACATTTAATCAATGCTTAATCAATGTTTCATTAAAGTTTAAAACTTACTAGCTCGAGGACTTGAATATCATAGGAAACACAATGCAAAGGAGATGTTCCTCGGGGAAGCAATCCTAAGGAAATTCATACGTGGGGAAAGAAAAATGATACCACTCTAGGGACATGGTATTCAAGGGAGTATGGTACCAAAGAAAGAAATTCTATGGGTATGGTATCGAGGTAGCAATCCATAAGAAACATGGTACCAAGGGAAGTGATCTCTAGGAACACATTGCGCAAGAAAGAGATCCCAGGGAAACATAGTACCAGGAACCATGATACAAGGGAAATAAACTGTTAGGAGTATGTGCGAGTATCGATATGGCATCGAATTTGGAAAATATCTTGAAACTAGAAATAAAGGTTTTTCTCGGAAAAGCGCTCTATTAGCCCCGACCACTAATCACAATTAATTAAATTAATAGTTGTGATTAGTATTAATCTCATGCGATTAACATGAAACAAAATACCAAGAGATTCAATAATATATCACTTCAAAGAATGACGGGTATTTGAAATGATGTGTGTGCTATGTAGACCCCCATTTGGTTGTGTCATGGCACCTTGTGAGCTAGGCATGGTTATGTGGGTACCACGTAGATTCCTCTTGATGACATGACCTATTTAATGAACCAAACCACTAAGGGGCATAACTTTCTATCAAAGATTTGGATTGAGGTAAACTTTATATTGGTAAAAAACTCTTAGTGAGTTAAAAAAATATTGTTATTAGTTTTGGGTTTCAAAATCTTTGAGGAAAAGAGGTTTTTGTAACCCCATATTCATAAAATACCTTAGATGTTGAGTCAAATTGAGATAGTTTAAGGGGTTGGAGCTGTTACAAAATATTTATGTAAACTAGGTTTCAAGTGCACCTAAATGGTTTCTAATATATTTGAGGTTATGTAGAAGACAATTTTTTATACACCCTCACCCAAACAATATGGGGGCGGGGATTGGGATATAGGTGGAAGTGATATTATTCAAAAATAATGTTCCAAGGATAAAATCATATTCAAAGGATATTATTTTGTTTCCAATATTATTTTACATTTTATCTACCCTATTACCACTATAATGAGATCAAGAGCAATGTTATGCAAGATTATATTAGAAGAATATTTTTAAGTTTTGCAAAAGATCATCACAATATAATTTTGCATAATATGTAGAACCACCTCCATCATAGATGAGGTGAAATAAATATTTTGCAAAATCATGTTGTGGAAATCTTATAAAAATATTATTCCAAATAATCTTCATGTATAACATCCCAACATGATGATAATTCATATTATACTAAATTAGATAAACTTTGATATTGTCTATATTTCATGAATCAAATGTAATTACATATATACATGCACACGCAATCTATTGGTTGAGGAAATCTCTCAACCACACACCAAACTAGGAAATGGATCCCAACTACTAGGAATTGACTCCTTACTTAGTAAGAATCACAACTAGAGATAGGTAGGAATTAGACATTCCAACACTCCCCCTTAATGAGTACTTGTCTCGATATCACTTTGAAAAATCTAGTTGTGGTCAAATATACCAAAAAGGAATATGTTGATGTCCATATAAAGGAGCAACCATCCACCGGAATGCATGGGTGCAAACCGTTGCAACCGCCAGTCTTGTAGGATGTCCTTCACGTACATGGTTCTGTCAACCATTATAACTCACACCTGTACCTGTACTTGTAAATCCCCCTCCGTCATTATTAACTTGGCTTTTGTCGGATTACCTGTAACGATGCTCTGGGTTTTAACTGGTCACCCTCAACCATGCCACCAAGGCACTCAATTCAGCCACGAAGGCTCTTCATGTTAAAATGATACCATGTTAAAATGAGATACCACTAGGGCACTTCAGCCACCATGGGCCACAAACCTACCACCAAGGTGCTCCAGCCACTCTGGGCCAAGGGTTTTGTCGACAAACCCTAAATCATGTTTACATGAATCTCTGTCCCACTTAACTATTACATGTTGTTTTTGTCTTACCACTAACCGACATTACAAAAGTTGTTTTTAGATTACCATGAATTGTATGGGGTACACATGCCTTACAAGGCTTACATTTCACACTCCAACTCTAGAGTTACCAGATACATAGTTTACAACAACAACCACAAACATCCTAGACTTGCTTACTAATGTATGTGACATATACTATGAGTCTACCTTATTTCAACACACAATATTTTACCTTGTTTTCCCATCCATTATTGCATCAACCAACTTCTCCTAGAGTCATACTTAGTGCTTTCATCTTGAATCTTTCTAACTTTAATTAGTAATTGCTAGAGTGATAAATTCTAACTAATTGCATTTACATGGTGAGTTGATCAGGCTCAACCTATTTCACTTACAAACTTAAAAAGAATTCAAGAACACTTACACTAGTATGCATCGCAATGATCTCCAATGGAGGTGGGAGGCGCAATACATACAATAAATCTTCCCATCATAGCAGACAGCGTCCTTCTTTTCGAAGAGGGTTCTCAACTCGCTCTCTTGAATGCACTCCTTCCCCACACTGTGTATTAGCTGGAACTTCTCCTCCAAGCTAAGCTTTGTCCCTAAATTATTCTTGTGGCCAAAGTTGGCAAACCACTGAGGGCCCCTGCGGAGTATGGTTGGTGAAGCAACCATTATATCCACATTTGTGACTATTGTTGGACAGTCATAAAGACCGACATTGGCAGGAAAAGGAGGTTTCAATTAAGGCTTGCCATTTTTTCCCTCCAAGCTCTCAAGTAAAGCAGTTTCTTCCCCACATATGTAAGCACTAGCTCCAAAGTGAATATGAAAATCAAAATCATAACCTGAACCACAAGGATGTTTCCCTAAGAATCCTGCTGCATATGCTTCATCCAGAGCGTTCTGTAAGGCTTTCCTCTCATTTACATATTCCCCTCTATTGTAAATATATGCAGTACTAGCACACATACCGACACCTGCAATCAAGCATCCCCCAATAAGCTTATAGGGATCATGTCCCACAATCTCTCTATCTTTGCAGGTCCCCGATTCACTCTCATCGGCATTCACAATTAGGTATTATGGTCTTATATCCGATATTTTTGGTATAAATGACCATTTTAAACCGGATGGAAATCCTGCACCTCCCTCGCCACGCAAACCTGATTTCTTTGGGGTGGATCACGAAAAGACCATTTATCTAGGAAACAATGTCCACTCATCTTTCTTGCTTGGTCATCAAAGCATGACCCATACAACAGAGAAGCCATGGCATTCATTGAAACCCATCCAACGCCTCCAGCTCGACCACGCTACACCATCGGCTCAACTGCTATCTTGCTTAATATAATATTGCACAACAAAATCTTTCAGTCTGAGTTGCTTCAAGGACATAGGAAATATGAAGGAATCAATACCACCACTGCTCACACTCCGATCTGCTCACAAAACCCACGTTGATCATCCACTGAGTATGATCCACCTGAAGATCGACCTGCACAACGATAGAACCACATATCTGATCCATAGATCCACCGAACAGCCACATATCTGATCCATAGGTCAACCAAACAATCATAGATCTTGAAGCAAATCTTAGGGGTCGATCGCCACAACCACCGCTTCTCTTCTAGTGAAGTGCTCAAGAAATCTACTGATTACAGTCTCCCACCAAGCTTGAACGAGACTATTGTAAGCCAACAATTCATAGGAGATATCCTCGGACATGTGCTATCATCGAAGGTCTCGCTACTTTCATGGATCTTGCAAATAACATGTAGAGGTGGACTTCTCCTGCAAAAAATTCAAACAATGAAGCGGTGCAAAAACAATGGCATGGTGCCATGGACCTCACCGTCTCAAATGGAGCTATGAATCATTTATGATGGACAAACAAAAAAAACATTTGCCCAACTCTTTATTCCCCTTAGTCCAGGAGGGGCCAAGCCCGCGAGGGCTAGCCCTACCAAGATAAACTTTGATATTTTCTATATTTCATTAATGAAATGTAATTACATATATACATGCACACACAATGTGTTGGTTGAGGAAATCTCTCAACCACACACCAAACTAGGAAATGGATCCTAACTACTAAGAACAGACTCCTTACTTAGTAAGAATCACAACTAGAGATAAGTAGGAAGTAGATATTCCAACAAAATTATATAAAACAATATTATACAAAACAAATAATATTCATTTAATATAATTTTGCACAATATCCCATAATGTGCTCTTCTATTTTAAATGTAATAATAAGTTTGAAAAATAGATATTATGCAAAATCAGATTGATTGATATTATCGATCAATAAGATCTTAAAAAATATCCTAAGCATAGATTGGAATTAATATAATTTAATCCCTTCCATTTTATTATGATTATCCATTATTAATAAGATATTTGATAATTAAGTTCAAACCATTAAATGTTTGGACCGGATTTCAATTATAGTTTAACTGTTATAATTGGGTTAGATTATATTTTAATTATATATATATATATATATATATATATATATTATATATATATATATATATTAAAATAAGATATTACTAGGTTGTTTAAGGTACAAGTATAAAGTTAAATAGGTTGTTATTTAACTTTTTTTCTATGAAAAATTAATTTATATATTAATTAAATAAATATATAAATAATTTAATGGATTATTATTATATATATATATATATATTTTTTATTTTTTTATTTTTATTTATTTTTTTATTTATTTATATTTATTATTATTATTTTTTTTTAAAGTATATATATATATATATATACTATATATATATAATATATATATATATATCTTTAAATACATTAATTAATTAGCCTTTAAAACTAACCATGAATTTATTTACCTTTTTTCTATGGATTATGTATTAATTTAATAAATATATAAATGATATAAGTGAATTGTTATTTTATTTATTATTATATATTATTGAAGTTATTATATATATATATATATTAATAATTTAAATAAATTAATTAGTTTTTAAATTTATCATGAATTATTTTTTACCTAATTTTGACTTATTTCTATAAAATAAATTATATATTATTAATAATAATATTAACAATATTAAATTAATTTGGACCTTGGTAGCCGTTAAGTTAGCCGTTGGAATCTCTGGTCAAACTATTTAGCATGCTATGCTGGATCTATTTCTTCAACTTGTCCTGACCATGAACGACAGGTTGGTTCGAAAGGCGTCCACAAAAAATCATTTATGTGATTTCGCCAAAAATTCTCTAAACAATGTTATGGATCAAAGAAGTCTAAATTCCTTAATCTTAAAAAATAATTAAAATAATTTTACATATAATATACCTAGCCACACCATCAGCTTCGTAAAAAATAAAGTTGGATATAAATTCGTAATTAAGTAAAAAAAAGTTCTCCCCTAAAATAACCCACCCCAACACTCTCGTATTAAAATTTATTTTTGAAAAAACCCTAAACTCACCCTTCAAACCTATAAATATATGCACATTCCCGTCCTTTTGAAACCTTGATGCTCCTCTATTTTCATTTCATCACATCCCGAAATTCATTCAACAGCAACATGGAAAGCAGTCAATGGAATAAACTACCAGTTGATCTGGTAATTCGAGTCCTAACCAGGCTTCCCATCTTGGATTTACGTAAGCTATCGCTCACTTGCAGGTATTTTCTTTCCTTAGTCTTAGATCCCTCCTTTGCCCTTCAATACGATAGAAGCTTTGTCGGCCACCCAATGTTCTTTCTTATGTCAGATTTGATTGAGAAACGCACAAAGTCGCCGTCTTTAAAGTCCATTATTTGGCAAGCAGGAAGGCTTGCCAACTTCACATGGCGAAACCCATTGCTACATGATTTACCGGAATACCAGTGGAGGAGGCCGGTCACATACGGCGATGGGTTCATGTGTTTCGAGGGATTCGTAGGGCCTAATTATCTCTACGATATTAACCATGAGAACACCAAGTTACTGGTGGTAAACCCAATATTTTGTACGGAGAGCCGGATATTGAGTGTACCCGCCATGGCTAAATCAGTTGGGAGGTTTTACACGGGGATCGCGTTTGACCGCACTAATGGCGTTTGCAAGCTCATATTATGGCACATTTCACAAGCGCCTAATTCTGTGATGACCACTTTCGTCTACAACTTTAAGGAAAGCGTATGGAAAAAGTTACCAGAATGGAATGGGATCCCTAATTATGGAGCTTCTTCATTTGTCATGCACCGTCGCCGTCCCCAACTTGTGTTGGCTTCTGCACTCATTTGACACGACTTCCCCTGCAGACAGAGTGTTGGTATTTGATGTGGAAGAAGAGAAGTGGATGGACCCAGTTCCATTTCCTCAACTGCCCCGGGGTGAAAAGTTGTTTTCTTTTATTTTTGAACATAATAGGGCACTTTGTATTATAAGCAACGCATATGAGAAGCTTACCAAGATTTTGGTAATTTGGAAATTCCATATGGAGGAAAGAGTCTGGAGACGCGCGGAATCCATTCCGCCGCCCCCTTTTCGTTTTCAGGATGTGTTTCCCCAGAAATGACAGGCCAGGGATTCCCCCAGAAATGACAGGCCGGGGATTCTGGGGATTCGAATGTGGGAATTTTTCTGATAGCAGCGTTTCTATTTTTGACATGTCCAATCACGGTTTGAAATATGTGGGGAAATTCCAATCAGCCATTGTCATGGAGCCCAGCGTCTTTAGATTGGTTTATTAAGTATCTGTTATTTTTGCAATTAGTATTTGGAACAACTATTTTGTAATGTATTGAACATTATTACTTTTTATTATTATTAACTATTTGAAAGGTTTTTTCAAGAATATTTTCTACTTGATATATGTTTATAGATAACTCTTGAAAGTGAGCGTTGAGTGTTGGATTAGAGATGTAAAGAGGATCATTACAAAGAGCATATAAGAATAATGGTATATTTGGATATAACAAGTTATTTTTTTTTTTATAAAGTAGTTAAAAGATTATTTTTAGTTAATTTTTTCTACTTGATGCATGTTTATAATTATAAGTACCATCTACTTGATCCATGTTTATAAGTACCATTTACCTCAGGTATGTTATTTGATGAATTTTAGTTGATTTTTTTTAATTGATGCATGTTTATAATTATAAGTAATTATTGAATGCATGTTTATAAGTACCACTTACTTGATGCAGGTTATTAAGTAACATTTTAGCTTATACATATGGAGATTTATTTAATCTGTGAAAGGTTAAGCGGTTGGTTTGTGACTTAAGGTATTTTTTGTGCATTCATATATGTTTGAAGGAGGCTTGTAGGCTAATAAGTCATTCAAATGCCTCATATATATTTGGAAACATGTCATTGTAATCTCACATCATTAAACATTTACATATTTTATCCTCTTAGATTATTTTGGGCATTTCTTTTTTTGGATATTTTTAGATGTATGGATGCACTTTTATATTTGTAGATAAAGAGTTTTTCTTTTGAGCTATTATTTGGAATTAATGATGGAATCTATTTGCATCTAGTAAGTTCTTTTATTGTTGAACATTTATTCTCTATGTCTAATGTATGGAATAATTGAGGTCCCGAGGTCATGCTAAATTGTGCCCTTATTTGTTGAAAATTAATCAAGTGCTATCTAGATCAAATATTGCATGCACTAGTCATATGAAACATGTGAATTGATGGCCCCAGTGGTGATTTTTCATTATCTTTCCCATGAAAAAATGATTCTCCATTAGATAGGTAGTTTTTCAACATTTGATGACAGGGCATCTAGATTTTGACCTCCTTAGTAAACCTTTGACAAATTGAACACATCATAGACTACATTTATCCCATGGTCAAGGGAATGATCCATATTGTTATAGCTCCAAATCTCACTATTATGGTTTGTGATGCTGCACTCATGGCCTAGGGCAACCCCTCCTTCCAGACCTGGTCCCAAATTTAAAAAACAGTGTTTTATTCCCTATACGCGACATTGCCCTGAGTTAAACGCGTGTATACGTGGGTCCATATATACCCAAACCGCGTATATGTATTAAAACACTTAAAAAAATATAAAACTCCTTATTTTCGGGCGGAGATTGCGGGTTTTACCTGCTGATCACCTGTTAGTGCCCGTGGCCCCAACTGTTCCCAACCAATTCCTAACTAAAAAACTACTTTGGAATTGGTATAAAAAGACATCAAAGGGAGGGCCTAAAGGGAGAGAGAGGAGAGAGAAAGGTTATTATACTGAGATTTTCCCCTGACTAGGTCTGAAGACCCTTGTGCCTTCTGCACTTCCCCCATTTGTACAGGAAACCCTTGTTTCCTTGTGATTTGATGTTCATCCCTTAGTTATGGCATCATGGAGTAGGTCTTGGAAGGAGATATGCTAGAGGCTTGAGGCGGGATGGATCCGGAAGGAAGCTGTGCTTGGAGCCTGCGAAAGGCTGCTCAGGTGATATTACTCCTTTTGTACTTTTTATTTGTCTATAATAAAGAAACACATCTTGGTTCCCGATATGCTTCTTCTTTATGTTTATGTTGTTCATGTTTGAATTTCATGTATGAATGGATGTTTAAAAGTTCATAGCTAACTTCCTTCTTTGATAACATAAAGATGAATTTTGTATAAATCTTTGTCCATATACTGCCGCATTCTTTTGAATTGTTGGTTTTGCAGGGCAAAGGAGCAAAAGGGACGTGAAGAAGGGTTTGGACCCTTGAGGAACTACCTGAACGTAAGACCTGAGGTATGTCCTTCTTACCTTAGAATTAGCTTTTGCTAACATAATGACTGTGTGTTTGGATGTTTCTTTGTTTGGATAACTTTCAGTCTGCTAGGGTTCCACCCAAAAGCCCTAGGGGATAAAATCCCTCAACCGAATTGGCGACTCCACTGGGGACAACACTCTTGTTGTTCCTAGTTTGGGTGCTTGTCAAGTGTATCAGGGCTCAGTTGCTTGCTGGTTTACTGTTTATGTCTGGTCTGTTCTTTACTTTTGAGTTTTTCCAGTCTCTTCAGGTTGTTTTTTATTTTTTCTTGAAATATTATATATACGCTTGTTTCCTTAGTTACAGAAGCGTATAAACGCTTGTTTCCTGAAGAAAACCCGTGTATACGCAGGTTTCCTCAGGCACAGTAACGTATGCACGCAATCTGCACTAGCTACAATCACGTATATCTTGCAACTTTCAGGATTTATAAATTTTTGTGTCTCTGAAGTTTGTCTGGTGTTTTGAGTCAGTTTGAAATAGTCATTTTTGTCAGTATCAGTTGTCTGTGTTACAGCAAGCGTCTTACTCCGATTTCTCTCTAATTATAAGGAGTATTGGTCTAGTTTTGTGTTTGCAAGCGTCATCATCTTTTTGCTAAAAGCACGCAAGATTTCTTGATTGGAATCTTGGCTTCTCTGAGTTATCAGAGCAGAAAGATTGTTATCAATCTTTGTGTTTGAATTTTTCTTTCTGGTGACCTTTTTGTTTGCTTAACGAAATCGCTTTTTATGACCATTTACTTCTTTGTTTCATCAAAGTTATCATTTGATACTTTCTTGAGATTGTCTTTTTGATCTTTTTTGGTCTTTGTGACCAAAGCTTTCCTTGCTGCTTTCGGTTGTTAAAAAGCCTTTTTGAACACATTTGTTTTTGTTGAGTTTTCATTCTTTGTAGGGTGTCAACTTGCAAAAGTGTTTCTTGCTTGTTGTTTCAATCACAAAGTTTCAGTTTTTGTTGAAAGCATTTTCGAAAAGACTTTTTTTTGTTGCTACTTGGAAGAGAACTTTTTGAAAAGTTGTTTGTTTTTCTTTCTTGAACTTGCTTTTCATTTCGTTTCCTTTTGGTGAGTGAAAGTGATTTATGTTATCTTGAGTTTTGCTTTTAGTATTTAGACGAAATGAAATTTAGCATCTCATATTCCATCTAAATATTGTAAGTGGCAAAAGAAAATTTGATAAACAAAGCAACTTTCATTTCTTGTTTTTAGAGTAGTTTTCAATCTTGCATCAAGCATTTAGTGTTGCATTAGGATAGATTTGCATATCTTTAGGCATAAAATAGTTTTATTAACTTTTGAGTGTGAAGTGTGAATGAAAAGAAAAGAAAAGAAAAATTTTGTTTCATTAGAAGTTTCCTCTCGAACCCTGTAGAAATTACTCTTCATCGAAAAACAATGACAAAGTGCACATGCATATAGTTAGGTTTTATTAATTTCTTTTGCGTCGAAAAAGCACCACTAGTTTCACTTCCATCATCCTTTTGACTTAAATAACAACCTTTAAAATCAAGCGCTAACTAAAATCAACTAGAACTTTTTTCTTTTAAGTTAAATACATAAACAAGTTTTAGGATTTTAGGGCCTTGGATTAGGCGAGTGGAGAGTTAACTCTCCAAGGCCATATTAAATGTCAAACATAGGAGTCTGATTAACGAGAGAAAGTCCAATAGCGTTAGGAAGACCAGGAAAACTCCGGATCTGGGAGTTAAGCACGAGGGTTTTTGAAGCCAGGGAAGAAAGATACCCCCTATCCTAATTGTCCGAACTTACCTCACGACTGTTCCGCCTGGCTTCTGCGGCGAGTTGGTACCCATAGTTGCTTCTCCTAGGGAACTACATAGGTGGCTGTGGAGGGGAATCCCGTGGCACCTGAGGTCGACGTTGTATCACTCTCAACAGTGCTACTGGAGGGCACCCTTGCGAAGCTTGGGGGCTTGCACCGACACAGACTGTTGTTAGGAGGTTAGCGTAACTTCCTCTGATACCTTCGCTGATAGGCCTGGGCCCTCATCATCCCAGACTATCTTCGAAAGGCCCTTTATTTTCCACTTTCTCGTATTTTGGTGTTCGGTCCTATTCACCCAGAGTGGAAATACTTGAAAGTTTCTTGATTGGCTGTATCTTTAGGGACTTTTTAATGGGTGCTTTGTGCTCTTAGTTGGCCTAGATTTAAATTTTTTGAGTCTTTAGTTAGATCTTAAACAAGGAATTCAAAGTGGCTGACTGATCTCCTAGACGGTCTTGAAGACTTCGTGGTCTCTCACCACCGAGTTTAGAGCCTTCTCCGAGAAGGCGCAGAGGTAATAATATTGGTGGGTTTCGTCCCACTGTGACTGACGCATCGGGGATTGATCCTCCCCTCAGGGGCATTAGTATTGAAGCAAGGCCTAGTACTTCCGTAGAACATGAGAGGAACACTCTAGTTCTTTCTCAAGTTCGCTTACAAGCGGAGGATAATATTGAGGTAGAAGAACTTTCAGAGTCGTTAGCGGCTTCGAATTCTCCTCTACCATCTAGTCATCCACACGTATTGCAATACGTTGGGACTCCGACGCATAGACCGTTAAGTCGAGGTTACGTTATGCGCTTACCTTCGATGACCACTACTGGAAGCATGGCTTCTACAAGTGCTACGACTGTATAGATTCCTATATCTGTACAAGGGGGTGGAACTATTTCCATCCCCTCCGTCTCTTTATTCGGATCTTTTGCTAGCACGTCTTTTGTTGGGTCTACCTCCATTCCGTTCACGAGTGGAAATTCCCAAACAAATGCTTTTGGTTCTGGGTACTTCCCATTTGGCGCCCATTCATAGGGCATTCCTTCAGCTTCGTTCGGGGCCGCCACGTCCATGATGAGTGGGTCGGCTTCGTTCCAAGGTTTTCCATTCGGAAGTGGTCATATGCCACATTCCAACCCTACGGTAGGATCTATGCCTTTTTCTTCGGTACGACAAAGCAACAATCCTTTCCAAGGTTGGAATAACCCCGGAACTGGGAATCCATTCTTCGGCCAATATGGGAACAGGCCGTATACCATGGTTAGTTCATTCCAAAGTATTCCTCCCCTAGCTACGGCTTGGAATCCATCTTAGGGGTTGTCAACTCCTTATAATCTGTTAGGAGGAAACTTTGCTGGGTTTGGTGGATATACGGTCGGAGTTGGTCAAACTCCAAGTGTTGCTGGGTCACAAGGCCTGCCTTTTGGTTCAGCGAGTTCTACTGGTTACTTCAGGCAGCCTGGTGCCTTCCAAAATCCAGGACAATCTTTTCAAAGCTTCGGGAGTGTCGACCAGTCAGGGTGGAATCCCCAAGCTCCTCCTAGACTTCCATTTCTGGCAACGTTGAACTTTCCAGACCTCACTAAGTTAACTAATGACCCAATCAAGTATAATCCGGCCTGGCCTCCGGTCCCAAGTAAACTCCCTTCGGATATTCCAAAATTCGAAGGGAAGAGTGGTGAGGATCCGGACAACCACATAACCATGTTCCAGTTATGGTGCTCATCGAACTCCCTAATCGACGAATCGGTTAGGTTGAGATTATTTCAATGCACCTTGACTAGAAACGTGGCTAAGTGGTATATAGAGTTGCCTGGGGGAATCTTTACATCATTCGCCGACTTAGCCAATATATTCTTGAACCATTTTCAGTTGCCCGTCCGGTATGATGCCGAAACTGAACCACTGACTACTTTTTGTCAGGATAGGGCAACTCACATTTCCAATCACATTCAGGAATGGAGACAGAGAAAGAGGCTCATTAAAGCTGATATCCCTCCAGGTTTCTGTCTCGAGTGGTTCTTGACGTCTTCGATACTTGAGATCTCCAAAGATGTCTCCATGTCAGGGGTCTATTCCGAGGAGCAAGCCATTTTTAGGGCCCAGCAATTAGAATTGATTTACCCTTAGTCTGGGATCCTATAAAAGTACTTCCCAGATGCTCCTAGGTCTAAGGTTGATGTAGCTAAGCCGAAGCCAGGTCCCCACGCGGATGGTATTGTTGGGTCAGTAGACATGAATACGGTGAACTTGTTGAATCAATTGCAGCAGTTGTCTTTACAAACTGCTTCTAACAACCAAGTCACATCGTCTAACCCTTCCGCTTCCCAAACTTCTTCGATTAATTCCGTCCAATCTGAAAACCCCAAAGGAAGTCAAAATTCCAATGGGAAAAATAAAGGACGAGGTAAGAAAAAGAACCAGGATGGGAAGCCTGATGCAAACAAATCCGAGAATAATGCTGGTGGAGGTAGAAATGAGTCGAAAAAGAAAGTCAAGTTTCCATGCAAGTTATGCAGTGGAGACCATTTAACTCATCTTTGTCCCAAGATTGAAGATGCTCAGCGCTTGTTAGGGCAGCAAGGGACTTCTAGCTCCCAAGCTATCTTAAGTAACTCTTTTCCCCAAGGGCAACAACTTCTTGCTGGCGTGAGTTCAAACCCTGAAACCTCCGCAGGGGGCAACCAGGAAGGGGAAAAATATTCGAATGTTTTCATGATGGGTTCTAACGTCCATGTGGCTACTCGGTCACGTGACTATGGTGAAGCCGAAACTTCCAAGGATAAGGCTGTTCCCGGAAGTACTGACCTTCATATCGAGCGACCCCCTGTCGAGACTATACCACGGATACCGAAAGGTTCTACTAAACGCGCGACGATTAATCCTAATGCTAGGGCCACCCAAAATTACTCCATTTTGGAGGATCTGGCTCAGAGTCCATGCACTATGTCCACTTTAGAGGTTCTCCAGTCGTGTCCGGCTCAAAGAAGTGCTTTACTTTCCGCGATTGGGGCAGTCGATCCGACTAATTCTTTAGTGCTCACTTTTGACATGTTAAATGTCAAAAAGCGACTCCCTCATCACATGGCTTTTCAGATAAATTATACATACCGGAAAATCAACATTTTATGAACCGTGATTGATGAAGGGGCTTCCACGTGCGTCATTTCCATGTCATGTTGGAAGGCTATTGGATCACCTTTGGCCATTCCTTCAATTACCATATTGACTGCATTCGATGGCCATTCTCATAGGCCACATGGGATTATCTTGACTTTTCCCATATGTGTTGGGGGGAAGGTCGTTAATATTGAAGTAGAAGTCGTAGATGCTAAACTAGACTATAATCTCCTCCTAGGAAGGAACTAGGTATATGAAATGGACTTCGTTGTTTTGACTCTGTTTCGTGTCATTTTCTTTCCTCATGAGGGGAAAATCGTAAAGGTTGATCAATTGGATTATTGTCCAGTTGATCCTCAAGCAAGCTCCAACTCTACTGTCCCTTTAGTGGATAACCCTCGTCCGCCTACTGAGAATCTAGGAGTAGGTATGTATTCCTCGTTGATGGGTACTTTTGAGTTTCCCTCTCCTATCGCTAAAATCAATGTCATCTCATAATCTAGGGGGTGTTCTCGAGATGGGTTCTTTCGAACTTGTTATTTTTCAGACCCCTGGGCCTTGCCTTCACCTATGACCACATTAGTTGAAGGACAAGAGAATGGAATGAAATTTCCTATATTTGCAGCTAAGCTCAGATATCAATCTATCGTGAACTCTACAGATGACCATTCTACTCCTTTTTCCGAAGTGGAGTTAGATGGCGATGTGGCCCCCCCTTGGAGCCTTGACTCTACCTCTACTTTGGACTGCTTGGATTCAATTTTACCATCGGAAGAAGCAATTTTTGAAGCAATGATGGGTATATATCGACCTTAGGAAGATTTACACCATCATTCATACTTTCTTCCTCCATTGCAGGAGGTAGAATCTAGATTCTCCGAGCTCTGTTCTAGTGATGTTTGTACAGTGTCAAACCCTTTGGCTCCAACACATGTTCGTGCCAAAGGTAATATGTCGGTGATTTCAAAAAAAATACCTATAAACATCTCTAGGGACCCTAACACAATAGAGAATTTCTTCGTCGGAATTGAGTGTTCCCCTGAAGAAATTCAAATTTACACTGACTTGTTTAAAGAATTTCAGGATGTATTTGCTTGGTCTTATGAGGAAATGCCTAGCATTGACCCATCTACAGTCCAACATGAGATCAAGATGTATGAAAATGCCAAACCTGTCCATTAGAGGCTTGGGCTGATCAACCCTAGGAAAGCGGCAGCTATCAAAGTGGAAGTGGAGAAGCTGCTAAAGGCGGGTTTTATATACCTTGTTCCTCTTACTGATTGAGTTTCTAATCCAGTCCCTGTAGATAAAAAGCAAGGAACAATCATAGTATGCATTGATTTTAGGGACCTATACAAGGCTTGTCCTAAGGATAATTACCCCACGCCATTTATTGATCAGATTATCGAAGAATGTGCGCGTAATGAGATTTTTTCCTTCATGGATGGATTCTCTGGTTATAATCAAATTTCTATCCGTCCTAAAGACCAACATAAGACAACCTTTATATGTCCTTGGGTT